>JAOEHY010036180.1:0-12882 GCA_025447955.1 Psilopsiagon aurifrons
AAGAATTTCTTCCTCATATCCAATCTAAACTTCCCCTGTTTAAGTTTGAACCCGTTACCCCTTGTCCTATCGCCACAATCCCTAATGAAGAGTCTCTCCCATAGGAAGTACAGACTGTTCTGCTATCTCTTTCTGATTTATAACTCCCATGTAAACTCTATGCAGACTTCACGGAGCAGAACTGTGGCAGGTTCAAGGATTAAGGTCTTCACTGTACAGTAACATTAAAAGAAACCTCATATTTGCTAGGGGCAGTCTTCAGTCTGTTTTCATAAAGAAGAAGTGCACTGAACTTCTTCATAGAGACTTCACTTACCATCTTCCTCATTTTATTTCCCCTTCATCTTAAAATAGACCTTTTAGGCTGAAAGTTGACGGTTCCACTTTGTACACAGAAAGCATAACAGAACATAACAGACAGTGTGACATGAAATGTAGGAGCTAGTCCAGAATGACGCAAGGAAGAAAACAGCTTCAGCTGCAAATGGTGAACCAGTCAGGATGTGAAAATCATTTCTCTCCTTCAAGCTGAAACAAAAATGTAACTGAAAATATAATTTCTGGGCAGCATGAGCAATAGTCCTGGGATCAGTTGTAAAGAAAAGGAAATCATTTAAATGTGTGAAGTTTGTGTTAGGAGCTGTTGGAGGGCAGACAAGAAGAAATTGTTTGCTAATTGTGCCTTACATTTTAGAGGTTCTCCTTGTTTACTCTAGTCACATACAAACACACTGATTCTTTCACTATGAAGCGCTATTTAGTCCACAGAGAACCACATTTCAATGTTCATGCACTGTAAAACTGCTATAGGAAGAGTGTTTAGTGAGCAGTTAATGACTTCCTTAAAAGGATAATACAGTTAACAGTTGAGAGGATGTACAGCTAAATATGGCCCTTATAAAACTTAGCAGATTCCATTAAAAAACAGACGTGCAGGAAGTGTCTAGTTCCTATTAGAAATGATTGTACACAGTTGCATGGGAAGAAATAAATTTAGTGTACAGAATTCTACATCACATCCTTTGAAAGCACTGAAATTCTCTGGTGTCCACAAATCTGTGCATCTGGTCCACATACACGCACACACACAATTAACTGGCGAGCAATTACTTTAAAGGAAAATATGCATCTAAAAGTCAGAGCCTACACATGCTGAAGTGAATGGCAATGTCCTACTGACTGCAGCAGGCCTGGGTTTGTTTGCACCTGGATCTGTAAGCTATGTTCTCCTCTCATTGATACCTCACTTCTCTGGGAGGATTCCATATCTATGCAAAGGAGGGGGACATATGTCCCTGTAATTTCTCTGTTAGGAAAGCCATTCCATTCTCTTTGATCTGACTTTCTATTTTGGAAATTAAAACAGAGCTAGTGCTAAATGTCTTTCATTAGATTGAGCATTTATTATGAATAGCAATTATGCATTCAGTCTTACTCAACTGATTTTATGGAATTCTGAGTGTTTTTTCAAGGTATTATCAAGAAAAAGATCTGGAGCCAGAATCATCTAGCATTGAAAGATGTCTGCTTACAGGAGCCTGGAAAACCTTACTCAACTGTATTTGAAATGATTTTTTAATTCATTTCAAGGAAATCAGAGAATTAACTTACCTTTAGCCACCATCTTGATGGCAGCAGGTAAATCCAAGGAAATAATCCAGAGAGCATGAAGACAAATCCCTGATGAAATCTAATGCAAAATTGCCTACCAGAAGCCTATATAACTGGATTCAGAGGATGTTCATGGACCCATGCCTGAGTTTTTTGCTCCCCAAAGAAAATTGAAATTGACTTCCCATTGACACTGAGTGCTGTGAGGATGTCCTAGCTGGGTTCAGGACCTTAGGAGGAGGGAGGTTTTAAGCACTTGGGCTGCCTGTGGACAGTGCAGGTTCTCACCTGTGAGCAATCGCTTGGGCTGCTCTGGAGTCCACCATGGGGACAAGAATTGTACAGTGCTTCCTCGCTCTTCATGATGCCCTGTGATCCAGGAGCTGAGGACTCACCAAGGAAAGAAATATTTAAACCCAAATATCCTTGGAATCTCTTACTCTGCAGGATCCCCCCAGTAATCCCCATCCTTTGATGCCTCTATTCCATCAGGAATAGAGGTTAAAAATTCAAATTGACAGAAGAAAGCAGCAGCCATCGTACCATGGAAAAGTCCTTCTTTGGCAGGTTGATAACAGCACAACTCTAGTAGTGAATTTTCCTTTTCATATTCTAAGAGGAAAATTAAACCAGTGTGGCAGACCTATCGTGCTCGCAATACCAGTAAGCAAGAGGGAAGTGAAGAGTATCACTATCATGAAGAATATGGTTTAAAAAATGAAGACAACTTTTTCATTGTGAGATCTGGGTTTTATGCTGTATTTTTATTACTGCAGAGGGTTTTGTGTGGAATATGATGGCTATCCTGCTGTGTTGGAGGAATTATGTTCAATTTAAAAGCCTGAATTTCCAGTCTACAGGTTTTGTAGGAAATAAATAAACAGTTTCACACAGGAAATGAACAGAAGTCTCTCTGCAGCACATAGCATTTACAAATCATTGATTCGTCATCTGATATTTATTGGGCTACCTTACATCACAAACATGGAGACAAAAAAAGAAATTAAGTGAATTACATTGTCCAATATCTGCTAAAAGGGCAGAAATAGTCTTTACTCTGACCAAAGGTGCCTGTTCCAGCCATGTCTTGGCATTTTAAAGAACATTAGCTAGCATACAGGGTTGTTTCCCTTGGCATCTGCTGGCTTTGTTATAAGCCTGTGCTGCAAAGCCTCTATCCATAGCCAGGCATTTCTGTAAAATGATGTTACTTCAAAGCTCTGGGAGCACGCTATGTTAAAGAATTCAAAGCAGCAGCAGAACATTATTGAAGAGCATGCCTAACTCATTGCTATTATTTACCATGTGGAAAATGTTAAATATTATTAATAAATGTTATTATTTACTGTAGATTTCAAGAGCCCCTAAAAACCACAGGAAAGGAGCTCCAGCAAGTTTTTTTATGTTCTTCATAATGATTTCCTTACAAAACCTAAACAATTCTCCTGTTTAATGCCACCCAAGCAGCAGAAACATTCAGTAAAAGGTACACGTATAATTTAGTACAGTGTTGCTTAGATAATTCCTCAGTTAAATTTATCAGGCAAGGACAGGATATTGCCATGTTGCAAGTATGACCTCCCTACACCAGCTAACCCATGTTGCTTCTTGGGACATTGGTCGATCAGAAAGAAATTTTAGTTTTACCCATTAACGGCAGCATCAAGCTTATAATGAGCAAGCTTGCCTTCACGAACCGCACTGAATCAGCTTCCTAAGAGCCCTTGCAAAGTGAGTGGAGTCCCCAGCATCTCTTGCCACATCCTCTTTCCAACTCTGTTAAAGCACTTGGGCTAACAGCTGTACTATCTGTGACTTTTGCAGTTTGTCCTGAGCTGGAGTGTTCATTTATGTGTGTGTATGTATATATATATGTAAAAATATATGTCAGGCTGTAGAGGTGTTGCTTAGAAACCTCTTTTAGCAACCAAATCAGCAGACTTCTACTTCTGCTAAGTCTGGGGTGTAACTACTTAACAAGGGCTAACACTGGCTGCTGCACATGACAGCAACTAGCTCTGATGATACTTTATTAGGGCTGTAGCCAACCTCTTCCTTGCCTTTCACAGCCTAACCAAAAGGCCATTGACATGGCTATGAGAAAAACAGAAGTCCTAGCATGTATGATACACTTTATAATCTGCTATATTTGACCAAGATGTCAGTGGAAGTTCAGGAGCTTCTTGCCTCATCCACCTTAACATTAGCATTTCTGGTGTGATTTAGGCTCTTGGTCCATGGGTGGACAGCAGTAAACCCAGTCCCATGGCAGCATTGCTGCCATCCACAACACTCTCCCATTGGCTTGGATCTACGAGGTTTCTCCAGCGTCATCATGGAGGGTGTTCATTAGCTCAGTTCTGTAACAAGACATCTCATTGCATTCATTCTGTATTGAATGATTTCCTTTGTCTGTCACTGGTTAAATCTGGGGCTTCCAGCTTCCTATTACAAATGCCTTCAACACACAGGTTCTCTTAATAAAGATGATCAGAAAAAAACTGTAAGAGGTAGGTTTTCTCTTTATAGCAGGGACTGAAGAAAGAAATTATAATTGTCATATATGAAGTGGCTTTTTTTCACAGCTATTTTTATACAAGTACACATTGATGTGTTGGGGCCTATGTAGTTACATCACCATATTATTGCGTTAAAACCACTACAGAGCCATCAGCCCATGGTCTTCTCTGTAGCAGTGGTGGATCAGTGGAAGGGCAGTCTTTCAGGAGATTCCTGTGTTACTTGCTGGCAGCAGGAGCTGAGGGAGGCAGCCTGGCAGCTCACATCATCTTGTAACAGCAAACCCTTGGCTGACTGCCTGAATGACCCTTAGGCAAGGTTTAGGATGACCTAAGAGATGCAATCCTAGGAAAATCTCAAGTACATCTTCAGGAGAAGCACACTGTCCAGCAGCTCCTGCAGATAGTGTAGGTGCCTATCCCTCTCCCAGATTAATCCACCAAGATTTTCTTGAATCCCCCCAAGTTTACCTAGACCCTCAGGCCACCACCCTCTATCTTTAGCATGCTACCACTGTCAGCAGGCCTCTTTTGCCTATGGAGATGGGAAATACCTTTTCAGTTATTGATCTTGCAAAGCTGTGGGACCACAATACACTTTCTAAAGGCTGTTTTCCTAAGAAAGGTTCTGGCAAAGGAAGAATGCAGCCAGGCATCTGCCAGGCTCGGGACACCTATGCCTGGCAGGGAGGTTCTAGGTGGTAAGCAGACCTGGGAGATCACACAAAGAGCTTGTAATTGTGCCTGTGACCTCCTTGGAACCAACCACAGTGGGTGAAGATGTTGACTAAAGCAGTTACTGCAAAGCCAACATAAAGCAAACAGCCCATATACACCAGAAAAATGGGATGACAAGTAGAAAGTGCTGAGCAGTAGGTGGTAGCCTGTACAGCAGAGCCAGTCACAGCAGCCCATGCTCCAGGAGTTAGCTAAGGAGAGGCTGGTACTGAACCAGGTTCTTGCTTTGTTTTCTGAGGAGCTGCAGGAGGAGGTTGAGAGGAGCATTGTCAAAGGTCTACCCCAGAGACAGGATCTGAAAACCAGACCTACATGTCATCATGAGTCTTTGCTGGTGTTTTGGTTGAGCAGGAGTTTGGAAACATGGTGCAGCAATAGGCACTGACTGATGGCAGGTATGTTGGCTGTGTATAAACTGTGGTCACTTCTTCTGCCTTCATCTTACTTTTATATTCACTCTCTCTTGTTTATAATCCCTGAATACAGGCAACCTTTGCTAGACTGGGAATATGAATGCATATTTTTATGCATATAAATTCAAGGACAAAGCATGTGGCCATGAAATTGGAGACAAACCGAGAAACCGTTGCAAGCAAAGAGACAGAACCTCCACTCAGCTCCTCAGAGGGGACTAACCAAGAGGGAGGTGGTGAACCCCTCCAGGCACCCTCCGGATGTGTCCCATGACCAGGAGTACAGCCAGCCCTCACCCCAGAGTGGCCAGGCACTTTGTCTTTACACTTCAGAGCCCAAACACAGAGGGTGTCAAAGGTCTCCCTCAGGGAACTGTTAATGGGAGCCTCCAAGTGGAAAATAGCTGCAGCAATGCAAACAGAGGTGGATAAGCCACTCAGGTGCTGCAGCTGTACCTCTGTGGCTTGTCATCCACATTGATTCCTCAGGGAGCACATCAGGTACAGTCCTGGCTAATTTCTAGTGACATCTGTGCTTAACATGGGTCAAGCCCTAGCCCTGACTTTCTCAAACAGGCTTAATAATTATTAACTTTGGGCTGGATGAGGAGAAAACAAACGTTAACTAATAACCTTCATTTCCTAGTAGACACAAAACCTTTCCTATCTTTTAACATTGGCTCTGCTTGACTCTCTATTTGCCTGGGAAACACCGATCTGATGCTTTGCCCCCTGCCTGTGGTTTTATACCAAGGGAAGGACAGAAAATCTGGAGTGATGAATCAGTGATGCAAGGTGAAGTTGGAGATGTGTGCAAGTGAGCGGGTACTCCACTGTGCCCACAGAACCGGGGCTTCTTTTCTTCCCTTTACCTTATGAATTGATTTGCCATCATGTCAGTTCAATTGTAACTAAATCTGCTTCTTTTCTTCCGTTTTTTCTTTTTATGGTGCACTTTGTAGCACTTTGCATAGCCAGAGGGTCTCAGCTGGCATGTAAATGGATATTGCCCTGCAAGCTGCATTCTGCCACACAATCGCCATCATCTCCTAACTCTTAAAAGCCAAAGCATGATGTGAATTACAGGCTTTTCTTCTCCATGTGGGGCTCGCAGCTTATAGTCCTGAATTACATTTTGCCAGGCTGTTAACAAAGCAAGATAGAAGCCCATTAAAAATAAGCTGCAGTTATGTAAGTGTTCATGAGTGTCTAAATATTAATGTCAGGACACCGCATAATGGTAGTGCTCTAAATAATCCTTTTTAGCCTTTGTAGTTTAATCTCTGCTCATATTTTATCCATTAGTTACCTCTAAATAGCCTGGTTCTTTTGATAAGTTAGAGGCTGTGAATAACATTCACTGAAATTTCAACATTCTTGTCTTTAACTGCTGCAGTTGAACATGACTGTTCCTGGGGCTGCTTGGTCTTCGATATTTTAATTGCAAATGAACTTCACAACCTGCAGCAGTTTAAACAAATAAACAAAATAAGGCAAACATCCCACTGCCCAACTCCTGCCTCCATCTACGGTCTGCAGAGGTATTAGAAATCTCAGCCCACTCATACCACTTAACTCATACCACTTTTCTACATGGTGTTATTTGACGGCTTCCAAATCTTACCAATCAAATGCTGTCTCAGTGTCAAAGTGATGAGATAAAATGACAAAAGGCAGGAATTAGAAGCTTTCACGTTGTGCCTAACTAGCTGCCAGTGTCTACAACCAATCCATTGTGTCAGTGAATTACTGGGTTTGGTTGGAGGTCCCAGCGGTGGCTACTACATACATTGTAGCATCCAGTTACGGAAGAGGAGGGTTCCATTCATTTTATGTGTTTATGGTACAATCCGTATCCTACCAGGGCTTTTATCTAGGAAAAATACATGAGCAGTTCCTGAAGGCAAAGGATGTAGTATTTGCACACTCAGAGAAGGACCTGAAGTGGTAACTTGCCACGTCATGGACCTTGTGCAGGGTCAGCCAAAGTACCTGCTGGAGTTCAACAGATCCTTCCCCTCTCATCCTCCTTCCCTGCCAGCACATCAATTTACCTTATGGCAGCTGCTCTACTATGGTGAAGTGGCACATGCAGGCTCCATCCTGCCCCATGGTCAAAACACATGGCTATCAAAGTGGGTTTCCCCCTGCCCACCACATCACCCTGTGCTCCTACCATGGCACCCAGAGTCATTCCAAGCCCCCTGCTGCTACATGAGGGTTTCTGGCTGTGGGCTTGGCAAAGGGGATGCACCGGAAGGTGCAGAGACAGGGCCTAGATGCAGCCAGGGGACGGGTCTAACAGATGAATAGCTGAATCTGTTTCATGGCCCAATTTGCAGTTCTTGCTCACAGCCCTGCACAGCGATAACAGAATCTGTGGGGCAGCACTGCAAGCAATTGGCATGAAGCACTAATGGTTTTGGTAAGGCAAAAATAAATCCCAGAAATATCCTGGCCCTCTATTTCTCAACAAACACAGCAAGAACCTCATTGCTTCGATATTTTGTAAATAACTGAATATATCATCTAGTTAGAAAGCTTTGAAATCAGTTTCCAAACTGCTCAGTAATTTGTTTGTTAATTTAGATTGCACTTCTTTTAATAAAAATAGCCAAGCAAGAGGCCTTGAGAAACTACAAAAGGACTCCCAGTGGAAGAACTTATGCTGTTTAACTCCCTCCATTATTGTTGCTTGGGGTCATCGAATCATAGAATCATAGCCTTTCTCACATTCCCTCAGCACCATGGAAATATCATGCAGCCAGCTGAGGAATAGCTGTAGTCAAGGAATTCCTCACCATTAGATTTATGGACAAGGATAATTTCTAGGTTGAGACACAGTCTTGCGTCTGAAGATCCTCATGTGAAAACTTTGCCATTGCAGTTGGGTTTCTAAGGAAGTTGTGACAACAATACATGTTGATTAGAAAGCACTACATGCTGGAGCAGCATGATTCACAGTGTCACACTGGAGGATGTTGCAGAAATAGCTACTGGTAGCACAGAGCATTCCAAACTCTAGCCTACAAAGCAGATCCTACAGCACGAATCACGTGGGAGTGATTCTTTCTTCTTACTTCCAGCTGCTCAGTTGCTTAAAAGGTTGCTAAAAATATGACTATTGCTTAATATTACCCTTATATGTAGTCCTTCTGCAATATCATCTTGCAAGCTGTATGGGGATATCCTCCTACCCATGTGACAAATATATTTGATAACTCTTCAGAATCTAAATTTTCCAGTGAACGCATTCACTTTCTCTATTTTAAACACATCCTTTCTATTTCAGTCAAATGACGGTGATCATTAGATCATCAATGAGGTGAAAAGGAATTCTCAAAAGAAAACACACCAAACCCTCACTTTTTGTTAGCCCTGAAATGTGCTGGTGGGGGAGGACTTGCTGCCAAGCTTTGCTTTTCCACAGCCTCAAAATCCTTCTGCCCAGCCCTTGGTGGGAAGAGTCGTGGAGCTGTGAGGAGGGCACAGCGCATTGCTGCCCTGATCCAAAATGCCTGGGATCACCATCACCCTTTTTTGTGAAATATCCATGTGGATAGCTGGTTTGATATTATATCCGGGCTTCTGATGTTGGTAATACCTTTAAATGACAGCAGACATTTTCACTCATTATCCAGGCTCTCTCGAGCACCCCAATGCCCTGAATTTGAGCAGAAATAACTAGGTACCATTGCAGTGCCTAAATAATTTTTGAGTTTGAACATCAACTCAGTGAGAAAAATTGAGCTCTCTCTCTGTGTTTCCCTGCTGAGGGTTTTGGGCTGCTCACAGAGGGCTAAATCGAGGCAGCTTTCAGAAATTCTGTACCGCAACAGGTGACGCTAAACGTTTCTTCGGACATTGCGGAGGGGTTGCAAAATGATCCATTTTCACAGTAAAAGCCCAGAAGCTGTTTGTGCATACAGTATTTGCACAGGGTTAATATTTTCTTCTTCTGTTTGTGTGTCCGCATGTGCCCCAGACAGACGCATGCACACACACAGAGCGCTGACTGGTAAAAGGAATCTACCTTTATTAACATATTCTTTAACACAGTTTGCTGTGAGTGGTGGAATTACCTTACTGACATTTTGACAGTATTTGGACTACTGTCAATGCTACAAAAATCCCATGGAAGCTGATGATGAACTGCAGGGGAAATGTGTCTTTGCAGCAGAATGCCATTGTTTTCTGTCTGCCCTTCTCGCCTCTTCTCTTTTAAATACTCCAGCCACCTAATCTGGGATCAGAAATGACACCATGTCACTTAAATTGTCAATTGCACAAAACAAGCCCTGAATGGCTGAAACAAAAAAAGCTTGTGCATGACCTGTAATCTGCAAATCATCTGTCCAAGCAACTCAGTGACCGCTTATGAGTAACAAAGACATTTGGAGACATGGGTTGGGTCTCACAGACAGAGCTGCTAGCCACCATCCAGGATGAAGAATTCACAGCCCCCAGCAACTACTACTTTGTGATTATGAAAAAACAGGAGTGCAGTACCTAAAAAATACTTCTAGAGGAGTCTACAGTGCCTCTCTATGTCACCTAATAATTTGAATTGAGCAAGGCTGTGGAAGAGAGGATGGCAGCCACCATGTGCTTCAACACAGCTGAAAGCAGAGGAGGGATGATGCTCGCCCCGTGCATTTGGATGTTTCCAGCACTGGAAGGAAGTTTGGCTGGGAAATGTTGGCAAAAGATACTGGAGACATTTGCAGGCGGCAGAAGGAAGGATGGAGAGGGAGGAAGGATGCAGGGAGTTCAGCAGCATGGGCATATGAGTGAGAGTTGTCACCCAAGCAAGGGCTGAGGCATTCTGCTTTCTGTGTAACTCTAGTCTAAACCCCAGGACAAGAAACTGCTCCCTTTGTCATCGTGATTGCATCTGGCCTGCAAAAGACATACATGAAAAAGCATGGAGTAGTTACTTTTTTCATCAGCTGCTCTATGCATGCCAGAAATAGGCTTTAGCCCTTTGCTGGCTTCCAGTTCATGTTAACAAAATATAGTGAAAGCAATTGCTGAGCAAAGGCAGAGCTGGAGTGAGCTGCAGAGGGCTGAGAGACTGTGAAAAATGAATGGCATCCCTGCCCTGCTAACCAGCAGGAGAATGGGCTGCATGGTACTGCTGGGATCCTACCAAGTGCAATCACTGACCAGGCATAGCGTATTTTCCACCTTCCTAACAAAAAAAAAAAAAATAGAAATTGCTATTTTCTCTTTGAAATCCTTGGAAGCTCTGCTAGAATAAACTCTCCAATCCTGTTTGAACAAGTGTGATTTTATATTCTCACTGTTTGCTTTGCATTGCATTACAAACCCCCGTAGCCACTCACTTGGAAAAATGCTTGTGGCTCAAATACATTGAATAGCTAAAACCAAACACTGTTTACTCTTCTGATTGAATTAAAGGCATTTTGCTTAAAGTGTTTACAAAATCTTTTACATGCAATAGGAATTCACTGAGAACTTGGAACAGCGCTTTTAGGACTTTTTAGAATCGTTGCCGAGTAATCATGGTAATTTGATTATATTAGCAAGACTTTTTAAAAATTCAGGAAATTGTGTCTTTATTCAGTCAAATGAAAATAGGTTGTAGGAAAGAGATACTCAGGCATTAAATGCTACAAGGCCTTCTGCTGTAAATTGCCAGATGTTCCCATGCGGTGTACTGAACGTAGTGAAACGTTTTGATTGAGGATTGCAACACGCTGTAAGGAGTAATCAAACCACCCTCAGGCAACAGGATGAAACTCCTCACACCCCACTGGAATTATCCAGTGCAGTACGTTCCCATAATCTCCTGGCTCAGTGCATGGAAGCGGCTCACACAATCAGCTCAGTGCACACGTTCAGAGTTTGTCGCTTTGGGTTTCATCAGCTTGTGCATGTGTTTGGCAATAGATATTGGTTCTGAACTAAAGTTTCTCATTCAAAGTCTTGTTTATGTGCCTGCATGTCCTGTGCCCATTGATTTCTCCTTCTGTACCTGCCCTGCCTGCATGCAGGAGCCATTTAAAATTAAAATTGCCATGAAATAAGTGCTAAGGAATTTGACTTTGCATTGCCTTTTTCACACTTGGGGTATGTAAAACTGCAATGGAAATTCATCAGCTGATAGCAACCGTGCAACCACATTGTGTAGGTAATTCTCAGGCATTGCAGCTCCAGTGGCTCAGGATGCCTATTTCAGCTTGTTTAATGGTCAGAAGGAATGTTGGTGACATTGCTGGTGTTGCACATTCAATCTTCTTGTTTTAAGGAATTCCACAGGATTGATCTCTGACCTGGAGGGTGACACAGAGGTGACCTCCACCTCTGACCTCCTTTCCTCCAAAGGACCCAGTTGAGTAATGGTGAGAGCAGCAGCCTGCCAGCCATGGACTGCTCTGCAAGTGCCATCCTCAAGCACAGGACGTCCTGTGATCTCAAAGCAAATTTTCCCACTTGCCCATGTTTCAGTTTTAGTATTGGGTATGCTGAGGCCCTCAGCTCTTTGGCAAGGATGTGTCATCAGAGGAGCAACAGGAGGATTTTTATGCAATAGGCAAATCTGGAGAGTATACCTCTGCATTGTGCTCTTTATGGTTTCATCCCCATTTCCAGCTGAGATAATAGAGCTTCTGAGATTGCTCTGTACCTGTGTGGTGTCTGAAGGGGCAACACCAAGGGTAGGGGAACGTCCAACAGGAGACGTGCAATGGTTTCAGTTGATCTCTTGAAGACACTCAAGATCTGGTTTTGGTACTTGAAGGCAAGTGAGGACTACCTGAGCTGGAACTCCACAGAAATCCAGAAGTCATTGAGGTCATTCTTTGCTGGGATAGCTGTGGCCACGGTCTGCTTGAGTGTCCTTTGAATCTGTCTCACCGGTGTTCATTTCCATGGGAAGTTGAACCTTTCCTCCCCGCAGGTGTACAGATTTCATGAACCTCTGTAGGAAAACCTCCAGTTCTCTTAAGTCAGTGTGCCATCACTTGTACCTTTCCCATGTCCACTGTGATGTGAGCAGGCATTTCTGGCTCCAAATGCAGCTCACCCACTATCCCTAATCTCAGTTTTCTTTTGGGACACATACTGTGAAGCTGATATAAATGTAAACCTCCACCCACTGGGTCATAACTCCAATGAAAATCCCTACATGATTTATCCCCCCAAGGATTTTCTTTAAGCACTGTTTTCAGCAGCACATTTGGGATCCGTTTCAGATTTTAATTAAAAAGGCATACTCCTTATCTGTTATATTGTCACTATCTGGTACGACTTCCTGGTGCTCTTCAAAAAGCAGGTTCTGACTAGAAACAGGTGATTTTTGTAGGGTGTAGAGTAACCTTCAACAGTTTCACCATGGACCTTTATCATGGTAAGGTTACTTTTCTTTATTCCTTTTTGCTATTACTGTGACCATAAACTCCAGAAAACTCTTGGTAGAAGTACCAGGGAGGGCACTCCAGAAGAGCAGGCTGATGGAGAAGGGCAGGAGGCTCAGTCTCCAAGTCTATTACTGTGGGCCATGCAATACATCAAAAGTTTAGTTACAGAGGCAGCAAAATACAGCAAGGATTTACAAATACAACTGTAGCTGTGTGTTG
>JAOEHY010036180.1:30802-66988 GCA_025447955.1 Psilopsiagon aurifrons
AGTCTGCTCTCTTGAAGTCCAGGGCAGTGAGCTTGCTGCATGCTCTTCTCACTGTCCTGAGGATCTTGAATTCGACCGTCTCATGATCACTGCAACCAAGGCTGTCCTGGAGCATCACATTTCCAACCAGCCCCCCTCCTTTTGGTGAGCACGAGGTCCAGCATGGCACCTCTACTTCTCATTTTCATTCTGTAACAGGAAAAGCTAATAGCAGACAAAACTATCAGAAGGTTAGATTTCCTAGGTTTTGATACATGGGATCCGTGCAGTCACAGATTTTAAACATGTTTTAGATTTTGAATAGAATTAGTCTTTGTTTCCTCTAGTTAATTAAAAAATTGCTTTATGTACATTCACATGCTAGATATTTTCTTAACTTTCCAGTTGCGGACAACCAAATATAATCACTGCTGCAGCACAATATAATACTACTGTTTGTTTCTTTGTTGGAACTGCCTGGCCTTTACATGAATATTGCCACCAAAATGGAGCAAACCAGGCTGTTAAGCATTAGCCCTAAGTTAAGTGGTAACATGATCTATTTAGTGGCACACTTATCAAGTCAGTTCTACTGCTGTTTATTTAAATAGAAATTGAAATATTAGCTGTTCAGCAAACTCCAGGCAATTTATGCAGGAAATTGAGAGGGCTCTAGACCTTCCTATAATGAGAGAATTTTTTACAAGTCCTCCCTAAACAGTTTCCTATTCTGAAGTACACTAACATCTCCAATAGTCAAGAGGGTTGGGAGAAGAACATAATGAAGCTGCAAGAAGGAAAATATAGCCAGGACAGATACAGGGCACATACGCTGGTACGCACCATTACTTGAATGTATCAAAGTCCTTAGGCATTGTGATTGCAAACTAAACAAAAAGATACTCTGTCCAAAATACTAAAACAGTTAAATGGATTCCTGATAGTTCATACTGTTTCCTAGATTTTTTCAAAAAACACACGCTTACATCTTAACTTTTAAATCATGGAAGAAAGAAGAACAATCTATCTACAATCTTACATTCTCTAGGGCATGAAAACTATTGATCAACAAATAGCTTAGACACAGTAGCTAAACAGATTTTGTCATGTACCTTTGTAATCACTTAGAAAAATCTTTGCAAGACCCAGCTATACTATCCACATTTTTCTTTTCTTCTATGTACTTTAAATGTTGTGATTTGTATAGTCCTAAAACGATAATTTTGTATTCTACTGTTGCCGTCTGTCAGTGAGTATTTCCTAAAGGTAGTACCGCCATTCCCATAGCTTCACACATCAGTAGAAAGTATATACCATATAAAGGGTTGAGTTTTCATTCTAAACTAGCTGCCTTTGAATGTTCAGCCATAAAGATTTTGATCTGCTGATAGGTGTGTTGCAATGTAGGAAAACCAAAGAAGAAGTCAAGCAGTGTTATCCAAATAAACCAAGATCATTATGCCTAGTCAAAGCTATCCTATAGCTAGTTTTGGTCAATTAGTATAGCATACATAGCATACTCCACTGCAATATAAACTCCAGGATTGACCCTACAAGCTTTTAGTTAACAGAACAGCCCCAAATAATCAAATTCTATGTTTACCTGAGCAATGACCTCAGAATCATACCTCTTATTCCTGGCTATATATAAAATTAAAAAAAAAAAAAAACCACACTGTTAAGAAAGAGGTACATTCTTTATGTACTTTTCCTCATGCCTGACATGAGTATTAAATACACAGCACAAATTAGGTTGCTGCCCTGTTTATCACTGAACTGTATTGCTCAACTTTTTCACTGTGGGTTTTCTTTTTACCGGAAAAGTATTACTCTATTGTACATATTTTGTTTTTTTAACAGATGATTCACTTGCTTGATACTAAATGGAACAAATGCCTTAGTAACGTAATCAAAAATATGCAGCATGTGTTTCCAAAATTAATTTTGATATTTCCTGTCACTAAACTTGCCTCATCAGAGCATAATAGTAATTTTATAGTTGTAGCAACACTGATTTCACCACATAAGAATCTACAGGAACATTTGAAGTTGCACATGTTCAAGAATTTATATTTTCTTTTTGTCCTGAACAGCTACACAGCAAGTTAGTTTCAAATTCCTATCATCTTCTCTTTAAGTCAGAGAGAAGCTGGATTCAGAATTCCAAATAAAAATATTCGAAATTGCAATCTATACACAGTTACGGTTTCTCTCTTACAAAAAGACTTTAGTCTCCAAAATCACTATTGTGGTTCTGCTTTCCATTTAAATTTCTTTCTTACCATTTAAAATGTATCTTGATCCTTTTAAGTAATTAGGCAATCAGTAAAAAAGGAATTTGGGCTATTACAATTATTGTTCAAGGCTTAATTTATATATGCACTGCAGGGGCTATACTGAGCACTTACTTCATAGAAGTCCTTTTCCTCCTCTTTCACACAACATTTTTCAGAAAATAAGCAGTTGCACAAAAATGTTAACATATGGCAGTATTTTTGGAACTGCTGTAGAAATTAAAGGCAATAAAAATTGCCTTGGACAAGAAAGGACAAATAGGCCAAACCAAGTAATTATTCTTGCAGCTTTCTGTAACCACTAACTCCATTTTATATGCAGTTTCCGATTTCTCATATTAAGTCTGATCATATATATTTAATTCCATTCTTAAAAATTTCAGTAGACAACTTCAGTGCTAACCTACAACTGCCCTGTCAGAAAATCTTTGATGTCACAGCATAATAGCTCCTGAAAGAACAGCACTAATACTTAATGTAACATGAAACCAGGGCCCTGCAGTGGGGCTGTCTGCTGTCAGGAACAAACAGTTTCACTGCTGTTCCCCAGAAGTGACAAGATTGAGAGCTAACAGGGCAGCACCTCCTCAGTGCTGCAGGAGACCTGTGCACCAGTGTCACTGGCAAATCCCATTTCATCATTTTAAATGTATCACCATTACTAAAAAAAAAATTCCCAAACACTAAATAAAAATGCCCCGCATTGCAACCATAGTTCATCTGAGACGTTCTCTTCTTCTGTTGTACATACAACTGTTCTGATGTGAAGATGAATTCTTTCCATGCTGCAAATGGTAAAACATGTTCATGTGGAATTTCTTTAAATTTCATAGCTTGTAAATAAAACATATTTGTGTTGTCCAATGCAGCCTAAATTATTTTTCCTGAATACATTATTTTTCTTGCTATGACCTTTGGATCTCTTTTGAGTTTAACTTTTACAAGTATTGCTAGACGGCTTGCAGCAGAAAACATGAAATTCTTTTCTCTGTTGCTAACACAGGTGATTACAGACCTGCCCGTGAACTCAGTATCAGATTTTAACTAATGAAAACCATTGCATCTGACAGAGATCACTGGAAAGATCAGATTCTAAAATCCTACATGGCCCTTGTTCTGAATGGTACTGAATGTCACTTGCTTAGCGCCCCTTCCAGTGTGACTACAGGCTCTCACAGGCGTTATAAAATACAGAATTGGGCCCCATATGTCTCTGCTTTGTACTCCTTAATTTTACCTCTTTTGAAACATTTTTAGGATTCGTGTGGAATATTGCTTTAGGTCAAAATATATTATCATACACAAGAGTACCAAGCTCTCATGGAAATCAGCTCCATTGCTGCATTTACTTTCTCTCTTGGAAAGCTGACTAGTCTATTTTATAAACTAGCAATAGCTGTATTTTTAAAGTTTATAAAACCTGGCCTCTGGCTAACTTGTAAACATGGGATACATTATCCTTTTGTTTGTAAAGCTTAATCCTACAACTGTCAAGCTGAATAAACCTTTAGAATAATAGGAAAAATACAAATACCCCAGTCATCATTAATAGAAAATTGAAATCAGATTGAGATATAAATGTCAGTGGCACAATTTTTGATGGGTTGGTAGTACACATAGAACTGGGAACATTTTTATCATTCAAATTTCTCAGAAGCATTCTTGGGACATCTAATTTTAAAAGTCATGAAGTGATAAATGTTTTTAGAAGTATTTATGCTTAACCATCCTCCTTCAATGAATCTCTGGTACTTGGCAAAAAATAATTCATAGTGTTTTAATCATGTAGGACCTCACTGACACTGAATTGGAAATTAGATTCTTCGTGTAGATTCAGAGCACACATCCATACAGCAGCATTAAAAGGTCTCTGCTCATATATTTGCAACTCTTACCATTTGTTCCCAGAACACCCTTAAATACGATATCCATGGTACAAACACTGAGTTAGAGACATTCTTTATACCTTATAGTCTAAGTAGATTACACAAGAGGAAAGAAGAATGCTGTAAAGTAGCATATCTGTAATCATGGTCTGTGGCAGCATCAAAACAATAGGTAATGCCAATTTCTCCTACCTCCCCATTCAGAGCCCTAAGTACAGGCACCCACCACTCCCTGAGCTACATGACAGGCATGTGTTGTTCCGTTATGAATGCAACTAGAATTGTTTAAAAAGCCACTGCTCTCCCTGCTAAGAACTTACTGTCCCTCCACTTAGACATTACATGGTTTGAGCTGTGGTTTCAACTAACTCCCTTTGCCACACAGTGACATTACATTTGAAGCATTCACACAGCCATTTACTGCACCTCAGCTGAGAGGCAGGAAAGAGCTAAACATATGATTTCTTCTGTCCCTCCAGCTAGACGTGCAAGAACACGTCTGTCTACACTCTAATCTATATATATACACTTTGCCTCAGCTATTTTAAAGATGGAAAACAAAAAGAAATACAAAGAATCAAGATTTAAACTAGCACTTAATTGTACTCCTATTCCATCTTGGTGGGAACAAGCAAAAGCACTCAGAGACAACGAAATTCTCTTTTCGCACTGGTTTGAAATGACCAAGGTTTGTCCCTACTGAGGAGAAACTGCACCCGTCACCTTTGCCTGTGATATCTCGGATTTTGCCAAGTTGTTTGGAGAGTTTGTTCAGTAGATCCTTTATGATACTTGGTCATTAATTTGCAAGCAAATACGTAGCTAAAAATTGAAAAAGAGGGAATAATCACACAAAACCAGAAAAATATTCTCTGGCTTCTATAATTGTAACACCATTGAGGTAATGCCAATATTATGCTTTGTAACAGAACAGGTGAGAAAAGGAAGAAAAGAATTACAATCATTACCTTACGTGTCCAAGACATTTTGAATCAAGATCAAATATATGCCAGAACTGCCTAGAGATCTCAGATCAGATAAAGCCCACTGCTAATTATTGCCTAAAGAACAGTCTTTGGGAATGAGAAAAAAAAACTGGCAAAAAGCAATGAGAACTTGGGAACAGAAAAAGTCATTATAACCAAATACAACTTATCTTCAGAACTCGATATACTAATTGTACATACACATTATTAATTTCTGCAGATAAACAACATCGTTCTAAACAAGGAAAGAAATAAAAACTGGGTCAAACACTGGCTTCCAGATTAAAAATCTTAGCAATTTCATCTTAAACATAAGTTGATTATAAAGAACATTTATTTAGTATCAGTAATTATGTAACATGAGCCATTCCATCTAAAGATTATCCGTAGCTTTCTAGACAAAACAAGCCCCAGAAGTTTTTAATCCTGACCATGTTGAGATCTGACCATTAAACAAAGGAGCAGGTCAGTGAGGAAATTCGTAAGCCAAAAAAACATATAAACCAGCACTAGTGAATAAGGATTCAGTCCTCCAACGTGCTAAGCACGTTGGCTCAAGTCCAATAAAATACTGAACTTACATGCTGAATTTTAAGCACATACATAGTCTCATTCCCATTGAGATTTAGAGCTTTAAAGCTCAGCATGTGCTTCTATACTCTGCTGAACTAGGCCCAGAGCACTTGGTGTCTTCCAAGTGCCCAGAGCACTTGGTGTCTTCTTCCTGAACCCTGAATATTATCAGCTGGACCTGAAAAAGCTCAAGCAAATTAATTTTCTACTTGCATTAGTCAATAACACTGAACTTTAAACATGCGCACCTTTCAGAGATTATGAGTTCAGATTACCCTTCTTCCACAACCACAAGCAGAAGAATGAAGGCTAAGCAGCTATTCCTGTGGTCCACTGCAGCATTTTCTTTTGGTTTGGGTGGCAAAAAACAAAAATCCTAAGATTTTCCTTTAGGCCAATAAAAGGGACCAAAGCCCATCAGGTCCTGTGGCTGAGAAAAAAACATGTGCTGCTGAATTCAGCTGTAAGTATCATCAGTGCCTAAATTATTGGGAATTAATGCCAACTATCCAATTCATCATTGCTCTTTAATACAAAAATTGTAACAAGAGACAAACTGCTCTTCACACATCTCATCATATTCGCTACAGCTCCAACACTAGCAAACAGGCAGCCTGTGGCTATTAATTACTTCTGGCAAATGGGAATCTTTTACCCAGTAATTGGCTTTACCACAGCTCTGGAATTCACCACAAGGAGACTGAGGCCCAAGTGTGACCTATGAAAACTGGGGTGACACCAAGCATGCTTTCAGGCAAGCAAAACAGCAGAAGAACAAAAATGCAAATAAATTAATTTCTCACATCAAAGTAGTAATGGCTAATGTTAAACAGCCTTTTATCTGTGTGCAAAAGGGTTTGTTTGTTTTATGTGGTTTATGTTCTGCCTTTTATTTCAGGGCCCTATTCATTGCAGACAAACTGACATGGAATATTTTTAAACACCAGTAAAGGTATTTTATTAGAATGTGAATTCTTAAAAAAGCTGAATAAGATGTGGACACATTAATCAAGTAACAGTTTGCAAAAAGAAACTTAAAGGGAATAGAAAGAATCACATGCATCTTCATGTTTGAAACAAGGTTCAAAACAAACCGTGCAAGACTATTTTATGTAGTGGCTACTGTGCCTCATTTGGACAACTATATTGCTTATAGCACAGAAATGAAATAGTGAATAGGTATAATCAGTAACAGAGTGACCCTAAAATTATTGGTCAACTGCCACAATGTACCAGCTTTACCTAGACAGAACATTGCAATGGGAAACCCCGGTCTACAGTATTCACCAAGAAAAAGAGCTGACATACACTGTGGCATAGTTTTAGGAGCTCAAGAATTTCAATCAAGCCACAGTAATGGATGACCCTACTAACCATGGACATTCTTAGGAGAGGTACTGAAGACATATACTTCCCTGGAAGTTTCAGTGGCTCAATGCCTTTTATGACAAAACTTCATATTTCTCGTATTTTTGGACTGGCTCCCTATTTGTTGCCCCTACGACACAACTAGTAGGCCAGCCTGCATCACAGATATTTAAACATGTTGCAGCAGGCCCCAAACAGCCTAGCATGCACAAATGGAAGGTGGCCTAGTTCATCTAAAAGTATTGTCCATCATGTCCAAAAAAAAACCCTCACACTGAAAGCACAAGTACTGCACAACTTTCCAGAAAGCTGAGAACACAGGAAAACTATTTTTCCCTTTTACATAACAAAATATTCCCCCTTCTGGAAGTTATACATCCCAGTTGTCAACAGATGTTCAGTCAGTACTCCCACACTAAGCTCAATTAATATCCCAATTGATTGTGACAAAAATGCTGATTTTGATATCCCATCCTCAGTTTCTTAGAAAGTGGAAGAGTATAGGAGAAGGAGAAAAATAAAGTCACTAAGTATGCCTTAAAAGGCTACATCCACCAATGCTGATCTGCCCCCGCACATCCTAGGGTTTTTTTCTGTGTCTCTGGTTCTCACCCTACCCTTTTTCTTCCTCTTTCCCTCTCTCATTTCCTTTCATTCAAGCATTCTCCCTCCCTTCTTATCCACAGAAACTGACTACTGCAAGTTCTAAAGCATCTATTTAATTTCTGCTTTGCTTTTAGCTAGTTTCAAACCTTCACTGCTAACAAGATCAAAAAGACATGAGATACAATTTCATTTCACATTCAACATTCAGACCACAAATTGGTGTGCAAGAGTATTGGGATTACTAATTTATACTGATCATTCAGAATCTCTAAATCCTTTCAACAATATTTGCTATCAATCATTTTGTGGAAGGAACAGTAAAACACGTAAATGTTTAACATTCATGCTAGGTATTCACAGGCTGTTCATGTAAGATAATATTTCTGTCCACTTCCTAAAAAATATCAATGAATGACAAAACTGATCCACTCAAACTGATCCCCTTTTTCTCAGACAGCAAGGATAGATAACCTGTCTCTCAAAGTATCTGTTGTGAACAACTTGATAACCAACAGAAAAGGAATATGGGGTTCAGTCTTGAATATATTAAGCACTAAAGGACTTTTTTTGACCACTGCATGTTACCTGCTTAGAAGATAGCATTACACCACCTATATAGAGAATTTTAATAATTTAAATGTATCAAGCTATTACCAAATACTGACTAGAGAAATTATATATGCATATTCAACAGCAGTAAGAGCATTAAAGTTACTATTCAGTTCAACACATTCCTTCTTCCTTGCCATTTTTATCCTTCCATATCCCTTCCCCTCCTCTTCCTTTCCCTTTGTTTCTTCATCCCTTCTTTTCTCCCACACATTCAAGCAGGCCTGATTCAACACAGTGTGGCATCAGCAGAGACCAGCAACAGCTGCCGCTCCAGCTACAAAACAAGGGATAGCTTTAAAGTTTGGGAGACCTGTTTAAAGTGAATATGTAATAACTCTACTGAGGATTTGGACTTTTAGCTACACTCAGTAGGGGTGCTTCATTACCTACTTGTGGGAATGCCACTTGTCTGTGATGATGTCACAGCCTCCTGGTGATAAAGTCCATATGTGCTGTTTAGCCCGGTCAGCTGAAAACAAACTAGCAGATGCCACGCTGATTTGCATCTCATTGCTATCAATACTAAAGAGACAATATGTGAAAGACAGGAAATATGCGGGAGCCACTCTTAGACAATGTGAGGGGAAACGAGCGCTCACCTTCTCTATCTAATTATCTGAAATAGAAAGTCTGCTGCAAGAGGAGTGCAGCAATCAAAAACAATTTGTGGCTGGATTTACTGGTCTCTTACTGGTTATTTGTTATCACAGGCATTTCTGTGCCGCTTCAACTGAGGGGAAAAAAAAATAAAAACCCCATCAGAAGTAGAATCAGCAACAGCTCATGCCTTGAAGTTTTCACTTCTATGAGAAATCTCCCTTACGCACAATTCAGCAAAACCATTTCCTCCTGCTCCTTTTGCTTTTGCTTATATGAGACAATACACTCATATCACAAAAAATTTAAACCAGCTTGTCCAAGGGTGAGCTTCATAAATTGGAAACTCCAGCTAATCCTCACTAATTACTCTTTAGGTACTTCAACTACCTTCTCTCTCCTATCAACCTTTCCTCTTTCCCTGAAAAGACTATGTGACACAGCATTGAAAACTGTTTACTTTTACACCGTGACTTTGGGTCTGTAATTCCATCCCCTTCTACCACAGAGTGTTGCGCAATGGTGTTTTCAAATCAACCGCTAGTGGATACCCCCATTCAACCCTTAAAATGTGTGGCCCTATATCTGCACTAAAATACAGAGCGGTGTATCTCCACAACAATCACTAGTTAGAATTTTTGTTACATTCTTAAAATAAACATTACAGATTGAAACATTATTGTTTAGAGGCAATGGTGAAGATTAAAATAATGAGAGTTTTCACTGAATGAAGAAAAAAAAAAGGAATCACAAGGAAAGGCTGTATACACAAGCCAGAATTTTTCTGGCTTTCACCAAGGGCTGAGTGAAGATCTACAAAGCAGGGAACAAAGATCCACTTAACTACTGGAATGCTCACTAGGCATAGTCCCTTGAAGTCTAGGTTGAGCATGTGGGTGAGCGTAAAGACACACCTGAACTGATTCCACCATGTCTATATGAGTTCATATACAGAGGCAGTGAAGTGTGCAAACTTAGAGGGACTGTTGTGCCTTCTGGGGGCTACCTGAAACTTGCCATCTCTCAGGATCATCACACAAATGGTGCAGAAGCCCAAAGGCATGATACCACATAAACTAACATATCCCTGACCTGTGTAAGTCATTTTTGAAGAATAAAGGGAACCTGTGATTATTTACCTGCAGCAGCAACAACTCTGAAGCAGAAAGGCTAATGGCCTAATCTGCTCTCCAAATCCAAAGTAGCCAGATGCCAGAACTGCTAATATTAGCACATTCTTACATCTTAAGGCAGCAAAGTGATTGCTCACTCAGGCAATCTAGGCAAATCTAGGCAAATCTTCTATCATAAAGACATTCCTTTTTACTCTGGCAGGTATGCTGACACATTTGTAACTTGGGGTATTCTAAGAGGGATCAAAATACATAAATAACACCACTAAGAACAGCATAAAAGATCCGTTGTACGACTGGTCAGCGGAAACGAGTTTTGTCTTACTCCTTTTTCTAGAACATTAGGTGGCAATACCTTCTTTTCTTGATCTCTTTTGTTTCACATTTTTCCATCTCACTACACTTCTCTAAACTTACTCTTCACAGCCTGTGTAGCTGTCATCTCATCCCAACACCAGTTAACTACCTTCTAGCTCATTAAATCAAGATAAAAAGCTGATTATATCTAACTTCTTTTGAAATAAAAGATTCCATTGTTTCAAAGACAAATACCATAGTTACCATAATCTCTATGTGGACAGTATAATGGGAACTACAGCCTATAGAAGGCAACCAGAAAATGTGAAAGAGTTTTCCTAGAATTTATCTTTGATCCTTGGGGCAAGCAATGAGCACAGATATACATAGCAGAATGTAATAATATATGCATGCAAATCAGAGGTGAATACAAACTCTCAATCATAGGCACTATCATAACAAAAATACTACTAAAACATGTTGAAACATGTCTACTTATGTAAATAAAAAAAATTCATGCGCACATCTAATTATACTTGCACTACAGGTTGAATAAAGTACGTTCTTAATGTAGTGGCCTACATGAATCCCTCCACAGAAGAAAAACATGAAAGGATCTCCAGGAATATAATCTGCCTTTGGCAGATCAGGTGTGACTGAAAAAAGACAAAATGCACAGTCACAACCTCCACTATTATAGTTAAGTCAGCAGTCAGAATCTACACACACCACATATACTATATCAGAAGGCCCACTGGAAGATTAGAAATGGAAAGATAGTTGGTCTAATATGTAGTTTATGTGAGATGAATTCCTATTAATGTCATCCTAAAGCCATAAGCAACATCATGTAGACAAACCTGATTCCAATCAAACTGAAGCCAAGTTATTTTCTACAGCGAAACCAACGCAAACAGGGCCTTCACATGCAATCCCCAACCCCTCTATGGGAGGGGTTGGGGGATCATCATAGAAAGGCTGTTCCATTGAATCCAGAAGGAACTGCATTGTGTCCTAAGGAATGCACCCGTGGCTGGGGCAAAATGACACCCTTCCACTTAAGTAAATGGAATTAACACTGGTTTATACCAGCAGAGAGTCTATCAAAAATCAAAACATTCTTCTGAAATAGCTCAATACTCAAATACCATATATATTAAATCCTTCAAAATGTTAATCGTAATAATAATAAGCCAGTTAGGCATATGACACCCCTCTTAGCCAGAAAGCTCCCAAAATGTAATTCATTATCTAGTTCCACATATTACTTCAATAGCTGGATTTGGTACTTCTGAAGTAAAATGCTGCAAGAGTCCTTAGCACACTACCACACCAAGGAAAGGAAGTGAGGATTAACTGAGCCAGCTAGAACTGTAAGAAGAATGTAGATGGGCAACTACATCCTATCTTAGCTGGAATTAAGCCATGACATTGAGGTTAACCCCCCCTACTCATGCAAAAATACCATGGGTTTTTACTAACCACAAATGGTCAGGAACTCAGTTTGACAAGCCCAACCACAACAATAATACAGAAGTAAAAACCAAACAGAACCTCTGAAAGTGTGATTCTCTAGCTCAAAGTACTCACAACTTCATACATCAATTGTAATCCAAAACTAGACAAAAAGAAGTGAGACTGCAAGATTGCTGTAAAACAATACTTTCACAGTAGAAACATCTGTTTAAATACGAAGACTTCCTAACAGCTCCAACTCAATAGCTTTGGAGCATTAATGGATAGAGTCGCTGTAGAATGAGTATCTATGAGTAATAAGGAAATTTGCAGCACTAGCTGCCTCCTCCTCACTGGGACACTGACCAATACAGTTTATGAAGTAAACAATTCAACAGCAGCCTTTCTGGAAAGCTCCTCACCATGGCAATCTACTCAAGAATTAAAGTCACATTTCTTCCAGAAAAGAGCATCCAGATAGGGAGAGCCCTGCAGTATTTTATATTGATTTTCCCACATCAGTAGGATCTTAGCGTAATATATTAATTCTTACATGGTGTGACAGTTAGCTGGAATGTGTAAATACATATTGTTTCATTAAAAATATAATGTTCCAGCACATGCATTTAATTTGCCACACAGTATAGTATGTAAGAAATCACACCATCTTCAATAAATCTAAAAAGATAGTGGCATTTTTGTTTCTAATACAAGATATTTCAAGCAAGTTGTAATATTTCAGTAGTACATGGAAGGGGTCTCAGAGAAACACACAAAAAAACACGACTATAAACAAGCCATCATTCTGGTAAGAAGAAATACAAACAACCAGAATAAAAATAGTTGATGCACAAAAGCCATAATGAGGGGGTTGCTCAAAAAATAACTTCTACTTTGAATGGTTTGGATGAAATACAAATTATCCACAGAAAAGTGTGGACTGGCATAAATGTTTGTACAAAATTATAAGTATATTTCTAGAAGTATGCAAGAGACAACCGCTTGCATGCTGCACAAGGTCCCAACAACGCTCTGCGTAAGTGCTAGTGCACAGAGTCCAAACCACTGCATTTTAATTACTATGCAGCCTCAGATATATTGCCTTTGATATGGAAATGTTCTTGTTCTCTCATCTTCACATACGGTCTCATGCACAGAAATCTTTATCTGATTCATAAAAAATAAACTAGAATCCAATCTCAACACCTGACCTCAGTGCTTAGAAGTTTTTTACTAAGCATGGTGTCACTATAAAAAGAATGGGTAATATTGGTGTAAAGTTAGATATTTGGAGCAATGATATGAAGGATTTGCAGTTAGGAATCAAATCAATACTGCACCTCTGAGGTTTCAGAGTTTCCTGTTTCCTTATATCAGTCTACCAGTGACTGGAGAAACAATCGACTGTACACCTTTCTGTCTAGCTCAAGAAGAAAGAAAAAAAATATTTAAATGACATCCTGTCTTACCACTCATAGAAAAGAAGCCACATAGCCGCTCACTGTATGAAACAGGCTCTGAAATGTAATAAATCTCTAGTATCTAACTTTACAGGTTGTTTTGGGGTTTTTTTAATATGTACACAACATTTTTGTGCATATTTTAAAGGTACATGCTACCACATTCACACTGGAAGAAGCAAATTGTTTCCCAAGCTTTACTTTATCAAACAGCTAAAACAATCAAGACTACTTAAAATACAAAACCAGTACTTTTCTATAACTTACATTCATATGCTTCCTCTAAGAAGGCAAAAAATTTTGCTTTGACAAATTCTTCTAGTCACTCAGAAAAAAACATTAAAAATTCAGACCTAGTCAGATAATTCTCCTAGCTCTACATATTTACATTTGCTTTTTATAAAGAATATGATCTGTGAAACCTCTCTATAGAAGACAATGTCCCATCTGTAAATCATTCTGTTGCAGGTTATCTGTTTTTTATCACTTCTAGTACCTGTCTGTCCATGATATGATACCTTTAAAGACATTAACTTGAAGGAATGTTTTGCCTGACTTCAAAAAAACATCGACTGATATTCATTCTCCACTAGAAATGAATGAGTCTGATTAACCTCATTTACCAATATATCTAATTTTATATCACTCTTTCCAATTCACAAGGCTCAAGAAATATTTGATTACCAAGCAATGATTTTCAAACTTGGGATACTGTTTTCTTTCTTCTTAATTTAAGGAGACAAAACCGTAAACACAGAACTGATATGAGTATTTTAAAATATACAAGAGAAGGAAAGAAACGTCTATGAACTGATTCTTTTTTCTTTAAGAGAAAATCCATTTTTCAGGTTCCTGTTGTACTAATTGAAAGAGAATTATTTAAAACTTCACTGAATACTTGAATATACGATAGTGTGTGTAGCAGTTTCACCAGTGCCAAAGAACTCTAGACGTTCTGAAAGACAGTAAAATAAAAATTGGCAGGAAATCTCTTACAATGATGTCACAAATATTCATTGTTGCCACAGAATAATGTTTTAAAAGAACACCTACTTCTGTGCTGAAAAGGCTTTAGGAACATGTAATTATCCAGTTTTATCACTGTAGAAGTCGGCTGCTTTCCAGCAAATACATCTATTAGATATCTCCATTCTGAGCAGAACTACATCTACATAAGCATATATGTATTTCATATACGCATCACACTGGTCCAGTACACAACCTTTCTAATGGTAGGATTTTACCATATTTTTCTCTTTTCACAATACGATGCCGTGGTCTGTAATGATACATCGATCGATACTGTGGGAGAACCAAGTGTCTAAAAAAATTGGAATGGCTCATATAAAAAATAAAAGCAAATGCAGTTTCTGTGGTTAGGTAACGAGTCCCCTAAAATTCCTGTTCTGGCTGTTCTACCTAAGGAGAAAATAGAAAATGATGTGAATAAAATCACACGAAAAGCCATTGAAAGAGATGGCTAGAAAACTGCTTCCTAAGGCACAAACTTTAAATGTGCACCTCTGTGTTTTGCTGCTACTTGACAGATAAGCTCTATGCGAACTACTGAATACATCATAACGCTGTACTTCTCTCCCAGGTTCTGACATCATGCAGAAGTGTTTCAAAGTTCTGTCTCTGCGACTTAGTATATTAACTGAAATGTTTTAAAAATATTTTGCTGTATCACTTTTGTTGATACAGCCTCTATATACACAAACACCCCTATTTACATAACTTTTAAAATGTTAGGCATTACACACAACCTCTGTCAAACCAGCCTGCAGATCTTTAAAGTCACACCATGGAAAAAGAAATATACATCACTCTATTGTACAGGAGATAAAGGAAAGCGCATCGTGGCTTCTCCTTCCCAAGTAATTTTAGTTCCATGAAATAAATAAATACATACATACATAGATTGACAAAAGCCTTTTAAGTGTGATCCATACACTTTTAAGGGGGAAATCAAACCAAGTGTGAAAGATTAATGGATAGGCTTCCTCCAAGGTTATCACTCCAAGGTGATAACAATGTTTAGCAGATATGACTGAAGAAACTTTCTAATGCTCACTGCGAAAAAATATAATTGGAAATATATTTGGGTTTGCTATCACCAGGCAAAGTTCTGGCCTTTATTGCCACAAGATACTCCAAGGCCTCTAAGAACCGCATACACAGATACTTCCAACTAAAAATACAATCAAAGACGCTAAAAACATGTCCAAAGGGATTTTTTTATACCATTGAGCAAAAGAAGTTCAGCTGGAAGTGATGACGAACAGTTGTTGGCCACATACTAAAAACCACTGGCTAGAGAACTAGCACTGGCAGTTCCCACTTGTGAACAAAATCAGATTGACAAGTGAAGGCAACTAATTTTGGACATCAATTATTATTTTCTACAAGTCAGGCACTAGCAGCATTATGAAGGAAACCTATGGGCTCCACTTTCTTTCTCTTCTTGTGTGTGTAAACCTAAGAAGGAAAAAATGACGCAGAATAACTTAAGCTCAGCAGAGAATCAGTACTGTGCAAGGAGGGACAGCCATGTGTCTCACTCCCTTTATGCTATGTGTTACACACATGGCACAAGTTTTCACCCTATGATCTAGCAGAAAAAGGAGCAAAGTGAGCTCTGAAGAAGCCCAGCTAAGTCTCTCAGCACTACTGAAACAGTAGTGAACTGTGAAGAAGAAAAGAAAAAATAATGTATTTAGCAGAGGACTCGAGAATGTAGACCAAAGAACCTCTTCCATTCTCATCACTGAATGAATTAAAGTTCTAGGGGAGGAGGCCGGAGTGAGCCAAACAAAAAGTATGACAGCAGAAAAGGAGCCAGGAATCGTAAATCCAGGGACAACGCGGGCAGCCCGCGGCCCGGCGTCCCTCGCAGGCGCAGGGTTCCCCGGCGGCGACCGCTCCTTCCCCGCGGGGCTTCAGCTGCCCCCTCCCGCCACAGGGCGGGAGCCCTTCCGACAGCCGCCACGGCCCCGCGGGGCGCGGAGGGACGGGACACGGACGGGGGCAGCCCTGCGGCTCCGTCCCCGAGCGCGGGGCGCGCTGCCGCGGCCCTGCCCGAGCCGTCGCCGATCGCCGGACGGCGGGCTGGCTCAGGGGACGTCTGTTGATAGGTGAGCGCTCTGCAAGCAGCAGACCCCTTCCTCCAAAAGAAAAGAGATCCCCCCAAAATGAAGCGGAGCGGAGCGCCCTGTCGCCCTCCAGCGAGCCTCAGCCCAAGTTTGCCGCGGCGACCCGTCCGCCTGCCGGTCCCGGAGCCCCCAGTGCTTCTTTCCTGCCGCCCAGGAGCGAGGGGGATGAAGGGGAGGACTCAGCGGCCGTGGGGCACCCGAGGGGCGAAGACGGCGCTGCGGGGTCCGGTCCCGAAGCCCTCGGGGCTCTGCGTCCCTCGAGGGCTCAGTGCTCAGCCTGAGGGCAGCGCGCCTTTCCCGGCTCTGCGGGCGGCGAGGCGGGAGGGTCTCTTTGCAAAGTCAACCCTCCCCGCACGGCTGCTAATGTGAGGGTGGAAAAAGCAGTAACGACCCTTGGTTGCAAGGCTCAAGATTCCCCCAGACCTTCGGGTACGCAGCGCTGCTGCGCCTCTACTTGCACGGGTGCGCAGCGCTGCGCGCCTCCCAGCCAGCCTCCTGTCCCGGCCGCCCGCCCCGCCAGCCCTTCCCCTGCGGGCTTGCTGCGAGATGCTCGGGATAATGCCGCTGTTTACACTTTTTCCGCGCCACAAGTGTATTTGCTAAGCGAGGCCCTGCGCTCTAATGCAGTTAACTCGGTTGCCGGGATTTGTGCCTGTGGAAGAGCCACTCTCGGCTAGGCGCTCCCCCTCTTTCGCAGCAGGGAGCCGCTGGCGGTTGACGGCCGAGCAGAGGGGTTTAGCCTTTTCCATAGGTGAATGTGAGATTGTCCTGAGGGAAAGGAGGCATGCAAATGACACTGTTGCAGTGTTTGTGCAAATATTAGGAAATAATAAATTGAGGTTTCAGTCTGAAATTAAAAAAACATGACCATTTAATCCAATTAAAATGAGCCGCTCCAGTGAACTAAATAATGTCACTAGTTTGGGCTAACTTTTGAAGTTGTCTAGTTGTATAAATTAGCCCAGTCACAGCCTTCATGAAATCTGGCTCATCATTAGAGATTTCTAAGGATACAATTGCAAAACGCGTTTCTTAAGAACTAATTAAAAAAGGGCTGTGCAGAACACTGAGTCCCTTTTCCGCGAAGTATAACAGCACTGCAGAAACACGCTTGGCTAATGAGGGACAATATACTTTAATTTTATAGAAATGTAGTTATTACGAAGCTCTCTGATGGTGCAGTAACTATTAAACTGCCACAGTAATTAGTAGAGTATTAAGTTTGATGGGTTTTTGCCTTAGGATGAACACGCTGCGGCGGCGTGAAGTGGGTTGTCAGGAGGTTCGGGGGGCAGGGGGAGAGAGAAGCAAGGAGTGGGGGGAGCAGCTTGGCGCTGGTGCAGCGCCCTCCCTGCTGCCAGAAAGTTGTGGAGAGATTGAAAAAGCGAAGGGAGGTTGTTTTTTCTTTTTCTTCCCCTATCCTCCCCCCTTTTTTCTCCTCTCACTATATCTGGCAGCGGCTATATGGTCCCTTAAGGTAGGATTCTGTAGACTGATCTCTGGGAAAAGAAAGATACCAGTTCAGTCGTCTCTGCAGAAGGTTGTCCTGGTTGTAAGAGGAATTTTATTTGGATGCTTAAAAAGCCCTGCTAGCTCTCCGGAGCACTCGCAAGTGGTTTAGCTTTAAATTTCTTCCCCTTTGATTCTGCTATTTGTTGTTGTTATCTAGGCAAACCTGTGAGGTAGAAATCTCATTTCTGATGAAGTAAATTATCCAGGAGCTTTTAAAGCAGGGGAGGATAGGGCAGGAGGAGATTTTGTTTCCTAAAGCAGTGAGTTCCCTGTGTTTACTGCATGTAACCAACAAACCTCTTCACTGGGGTGGGCCATGTAAATGTCAGTGCTGTGTCAAAAATGTACTGGACATGAGAACACCGCTGAACCTGGGAGTGGTTTGTCCATGCTGGATGCATGCTCTGTGTGCCTCGAGGTGGGGAGGGGGGGGGCACCGCAGATGCTCTGAGCTGTGCTGTGCCAGCTGCCCTAGGGGAGCCAGTGTTTGAAGGCATGGCTAGGTTAAAGAGTGTGAGCCCATGCTCATGCCAACCTGCACATGGTGGCAAGCATTGCTCGCGTCAAAGCTGGTGGATCTCAGGGTGGTTTGCTGCCATCAGCACAGTGTGCAGTGAGACATCAGAGTAGAGTGGGGTCCAGTAACCCTGGTGGGCCTGGAAGGACATGAGGGAATCACCCAGGTTTGTCTGACTGGCAAAAAATGTGCTTTTTAGCTACCTTGAAAATTTCCTGGTTTGCTTTTAGGAGAGGGAAAGAGAATGATATGAAACTGCTGGAAAGAAAAGGCAAACTCTGTGAGAGGCTTGATGTGCCTTTTAAAAGGTTGGGTCCAGTCCTGGAGGTGATGGGAGTCAGCAGTTGCTGATCTTAGGAGCACCAGAGAGCAGCGCCAAGTATCCAGCTGTACTTGTCAGCTCCCATTTGGAAGAGGCTGATAAACCTTTCTGTTTCATCCTGGTTTGCAGCAGTGAAATAAATGGTTTTCCAGAGCTTGTGTGATGGTCTCATCCTCTCCGCAAGCCCAAGCACATGTTGGGAAACTTTGCTGGCTGGCAGGCTGTGATGCATACTGCAGTACTGGAGTGCTACTCTCCCAATAGAAGGTTAATCGTGGCTCTCCTCATGAGGGTTCTGGAGTCTGGAGACTTTGCTTCATGTCAGCAATACATGACGGGGTGTTGGGTTTTAGGCTTTCAGTAAAATAGAGCACTGAGCCATCAACATCAACTGGGTGGTCTTTCTGTTTCTTCTGAAAGCATGAGTGCTGATTTTTTGGCATAAATGTAGTTACTGAAGAATGATCCAAGGGCAATATTTGGTATATTTTTCGAAAGTATTTAGTATTTTAGGAGCACTATGCTGCAATTTTCCTGTATTTGTTTTTTAATGGTTACTTTGCTTTTCAAATTTGGAAAATTGATTGTGTGTTGGAGGGGAGGAATGTTGGCTTTTTTGAAAAGGCAGCTAGACTTTGGTGATAGGAATTAGAGAAGAGGGAAGGTCTGATGAGATAGGTGGCATTTCAGATTGATATGCCATGCATGTCTCTCCTAAGCATGCTAAGCCTGCATTGCCAAGGAAGTTCCAAAGAAAGGTAGGAAGCTTTTTTAGTTTTGATTTATTTCCACCCTTCCCCAGCTCATGTGAGCTTTTTTTTCTCACTGTAGAATTAATAAATATCCAGCCATTGCTTTTTGTGGCTTGGCAGCACCTGGAATCAGGAAGCAGCATCTGCCATGGCTGCTTCCTTTGTTCTGGCTGGACATCTGGATGCTCCAGTCCAACAGCTGCCTGAACTGCTGTGCACTGGAAGTTCCAGGGAGCTGTGGGTTTTGCCACCAGTCTTGGGAATTACAATTCTGGTGCTGCAGTGAAGCCGCCCTTTAGCTGGATATTCTCAGGAGCCACTTTCTGGCAACAGGCTTCCCTCCCAGGTTAGCTTATCTTTTACAAATTAAACAGCAGATGATTCTTGACCCAAGATCAAACACTGAAACATTTTCTCTTTTTAATATCTTAGCCCCGAGGTCTGCATTGGAACTGACTTAATATTCAGGCCTAAAGTGCAGAGATGTTTTCTCTGCATTTCTCTCTAGATCTTTATCAAGGAAGTACATGAGAGCATCATCTTCAGGAACAAGTCAGAGCAAATATCTCAGGGTTTGAAGTAAGGTACTGGGATTGTGGTTCTTGGGCAGATGATACTTCTGTTTGAGGCAGTTGCTGCAGCTAATGGAATAAAGATGGTAGACTTTGGAGAATGAGACATAAGGCTTGGGTTTGCTTGAAGTTTTGATATATTTAATTCTCTGTGTCTTAATCTTAAATGTAATCTCAGAATGACCATATTGAGGCCTAATTTCCTGACTAGCAGAGGTCAAAGGCTGATTTCTTGGCCAGCAGAGGTGTGAGTTCTGAAAAGTCCCATGTCAAAGGCAAAGCCATGATCTAATGCCTTCATGGAGGATGGTGGAGAGCTACCTGCTATGCTCTATGAGGAATGTCATGTTTTGGCTGGGAGACCTGAATTTGGAGAAGAGCTCATTCCTCCCTGCAGCAGCTGAGCTCCCTGCAGAGCATCCAGTCGTTTTCAGAGCTTTGCGTTTGCCCTGCTTTTCATGGCCAATTGTCTCTATAAATCAGAGGAATATGGATGGCATTTATTAATTACATTATCTTACCAAATTGACTTTTGCTATTGACCAGTTTAAACATTTTCTTTATGGTGAAAAATTACAGGCTTTAGTAAAACCCAGCAGCCGGACAAAGGGCTCTTGTCTGCTTACAGAGAAGTACTCTTTTGTCTTCTGGATAGATCTGACTGACTATGATTTTTAACAGAAATGTTGTGTTTGAGGCTGGCAAGCTTATTTGAGGCCCATCTAAGACCCTGCTTGAATGTAAGTCATAAAGATGCCCTCTGTGCTGCTGCCTTTGCGAGAGTGTGCACAAGTCATGAGCAAGCAACTTGGTCCATGTTCAAGTTGCTTTGCTCTCCATATTGTAGTAAGCATGAGAGAATTGCTGTAGGTTGTTCTGCAAACAGCTTGTTGTTTGGTTATCATAGAGTCACAGAATGGTTTGGATCGGAAGGGACCTCAAAGCTCATCTAGCTCCAATTCCCTGCCGTGGGCAGGGACACCTTCCACTACACCAGGTTGCTCAATGTCCTGTCCAACCTAGCCTTGAACACTGCCAGGGGTGGGGCAGCCACAGCTTCTGTGGCAGCCTGTGACAGTATCTCACCATTCTCACAGTGCAGCATTTATTCCTTATATCCAGTCCAAATCTACCCCTTTAGAGCTTTAAGTCATTACCCCGTATCCTATCCCTGTATGCCTTGTAAAAAGTCTCTCTCCAGGTTTCTTGTAGGCCCTCTAGGTGCTGGAAGCTGCTCTAAGGTCTCCCCAGAGCCTTCTCTTCTCCAGGCTGAGCAAGCCCAACTTCTCAGCCTGTCTCCATAGGAGAGGTGCTCCAGCCCTCTGACCATCTTCATGGCCCTCCTTCGGACTCATTCCAAAAGGTCTGTGTACATAAGTTAGGGCCCCAGAGCTGGATGCAGTACTACGGGTGGGATCTCGTGAGAGTGGAGTAGAGAGGGAGAATCAACTTTCTGGGCTGCACATCCACATTGCTGGCTCTTGTTGAGCTTCTTGTCAACCAGCACCCCCAAGTCTTTCTCCTCAGGGCTGCTTTTCCATTCTCTGCCCAACCTGTAGCTGTGCTTGGGATTGCCTTGAATCAGGTGTAGGGCCTTGCACTTAGCTTGGTTGAACTTCATGAGGTTTGCACTGACCCACCTCTCCAGCATATATACATTCCTCTGGAGGGCATCCCTTCCCTCCAGCATGTCAACCACACTACACAGCTTGGTGTCATCAGCAAAGTTGCTGAGGACACACTCAATCCCAATTGTCTGTGTAGCTGACAAAGATGTTAAACCAGTGCTGGTCCCAGTACTGACCTCTGAGTGCCACCACTCATCACTGGACTCCACTTGGACATCGAGCCATTGACCACAACTCTTTGAGTGGGACCATTCAGTCAATTCCTTATCTACCAAACGGTCCATCCATCAGATCCATGTCTCTCCAGTTTAGAGATGTCATGCACCTCTCTTGATTGGTTCCTCTCTCACTTGGAGACATAAGTTATCATTAATGCATTTCAGGAACCTCCTGGATTCCTTGTGCCCTGCTGTGTTGTCCTTGTAACAGATATCAGGGTGGTTGAAGTCCCCCATGAGGACCAGGGATTGTGAATGTGAGGCTGCTCCTATCTGCCTATAGGGGGTCTCATCTGCTTGGTCTTCCTAGTTGGGTGCCTGTAACAGATCCCAATGGTAATGTCACCTGTCCCAGGCCTCCCTTTAATCCTGACCCATAAGCTGTCTGTTGGGTCCCCATCCATCCCCAGGCAGAGCTCCATGCACTCCATATAGCCATTGACATTGAGGGCCATGCCTCCTCCTCATCTCCCCTGCCTGTCCTCCCAAAAGAGTCTGTATCCTTCCTTTCTAACATTCCAGTCATAAGAGGTATCCCACCACCTCTCCAAGATGCCAGTCAGACTGTAGCCCTGCAGGTGTGCACATGTCTCTAACTCCTCTTATTTATTCCCCTTGCACCATGTGTTTGCATAGAGGCATTTAAGCTGGGCCTCAAGGAAGACAACTTAGTGGTTAGAGTAGCTGGAATTCCTTTGTGTTGCTCTTCAGGTGCTCTCCCGCTGACCTGTGATCCCTCTCCAGGCTTTGCGCATCTCCTGCTAGCATCTCCTCCTGCACCAAACTGGTATAAATGGGATGGACTGAGATTCCCTTCCTCTGGCAACTTTAGTTTAAAGCCCTCTTCACCAGGTTGGTTATCTTCAGTTCATGCTTACAAGACAATAGCAAACTGCTATCTGCAATCTTTTTAGGACTAGTATTTTATTCATAGGTTACATGGCACTATTCAGTGATTTGGGAACAAGATTTCTCTTGCTCATATTGAAGTATAATTTGCAATCTCTTGAGTAAAGACTGCATTAGTGTTTGACCCTGTAATAATGACAGTTCTCTGTATGTACGTTGTTTTCTTGATTAGCTCAGCCCCGAGGGATGCTTTCAAAAGCATACTAGATATTTAGGCAGAAATACAAAATATATGTAATCCTCAAAAGTATTGGAAAACTGATTGCAGTAGGAAAAAACATAGTGTTTAACAACCATTTGCAACAAGTACTTTTGTGCTGAACACATCATTTTTGTTGACGTCTCAAGTAGAGTTCATTTAAAGTGAAATAATGACTAACAGGGCAGCATGAGTCTGCAGATCTTGGCCTTGTCTGTAGATTGGCTATTAGTGTGTCACGTAAGCTGTGCTTAACTAAAGCCTGAGCTGGCTGCTCCATCTAAAATCACTATTTTTAGTTATATATAAACAACTTCTTCAGAAATCTCCCTTCTAAGCTAAATTGTTTTGTTCCAAAGGTGAATTGATTTGGGAAAGTTCAAATAAAAACCTGTTTGGCCATGTTTGAGTTGTGAGCATGAAGATAAATACATACTTTGTACTTTTATTAATGGTAGGGAGACAGAGGAACTTGAGGAAGGTCAAATAGCTTGTGATATACACAGGAACTGAATCGAAATGTGCAGAAACCAGCACTGTGATCAACAACCAGAATCTATTGTCTGTAATTAAATATTATGTTGTCAGACATATTTTGTTCCTGCTTGATTAACCATAATAAAGCATAATTTTCTCTAGAGGTGCTTCCACACTAATGGAGGTCACTTGTCACCTTTCAGATCAGTGTGAAGTGGCCAATCCTTATGTTTTGAAGTGTATTTCAGAAGTCTGTAATGGTCTTGCAGAGCTGTAGGAAACAGTGCTGCTAATGTAGCTTGGGAGGTGGAATACTTCTCAAGGAGCAGTCGGGTGCATGACTGATATAGCCTCTACTAAGAATGTTTTGAGAGAGAATTAAAAATGTAATCTACCTCCTGCCACAGGCATGACCTTTCTACGTCTTTCCTACCTTCCCCAGCATCCTCTCTGGTATGTCTACTACTGTCCCTCTATTATACAAGTAGAAGCAACCTTTCCTCTTTCTCTGGGCTGAGCTGCATTAATTCAGCTGTAGTGACTCTGCAGTACCTTCACGAACATCTGGCTGGACACAGCAGCTGGAGAGCACAGCTGTGACCAGCCAAGTCCCATGTATGTGATCTCTTTTTTGCTTTAAGAGCTGAATCTTGTTTGGTTTTTGGACTGGAGTCTTCAGGGGAAGGCTAATAATGGGTTTGAATACATGATGTATTATGCAGGCTGCAGGAGAGATGTCCAGGAGACAGATTCTTCCTTTGTTGATTTGTTTATCTGTGTTCATATTGGGTATGGAGATCTTAGAATTGGCGTATCACTTAAACGGGCTACCAGGTGAAAGCCTTCACAAAGCCTTTCCTTTTGAATCCTTTACCAGTGTTGTGCAGTCCCACATTCAAATATGCAGGCATGGAGGTGTGACATTGATGGTGTTACTATTATTTAAATTGAAAACCTGCAAGGGAAGCAAAGCAGAAAGGTGAAACTAGTTCAAAATAATGGAAGCAGGACATCTGAAAATTGAGCTTCTATTGAATATTAATTTGTGACATGCCATAAAGAAAAATAGGCATGGCTTAGTCCTATGAACAATAATAATATGTAATTCCTGCAACAAGGATGGGCATAAAATAGTGTTGCTGAGAAGCAAGATTCTGAGTTTTCCATGGAAGGGAGCTTGCAGAACTTCCAGGTCCTGTCCTGGCCATGAGACTGCATCTCCTCACAGTTGGGAGCTCAGGGACACTTGGTGTTTGCCACTGTTGGCAATGCAAGCCAGTGAATGGAAGTGCTTGTGCAGCAAGGAGAAGGAGCATCCGTGAACAGGATGTGTGAAGTTTCGTTAGGTGTTTAACTAGCTTGAGTAAGTCTCTTTGTGAGAAGGTGAAAAGTTCTCAAGAACCGCTGTGGCAGCATACAGAGTTAGAAGATTAATGCTTTAGGATCATTAATGACTTAAGCATCTGTAGCATATGGAACTCACAAATCTCTCCATGGTAGCACAAGAAAGATGACTAGTCCTGAAGGTAGATGGGAAGTTATAATGTGACATATGTATCTTCTAAATTCTTGTCTTCAGTGGAGTTGCTTATAATTTTCCAGCCATGTGCTCTCTGATTATTTCTCATATGCAAAGGCTGATTTTTTAAAATCTAACATCTAAAATGTCATGAAAATAAACTCCTTGGAGTATGTTTGAAGTTATTTGTTCACAGAGACTCTCTTCTACAGAGGACTGAGCACTGAGCTCTGCAACTGTTCTAGCTTGGAATGTATTTCAATCTGGTTTTGTGTATGTGTGTATCTTATATAGATCTTCATTCTACACAGATCTCTGTTTTACATGTATTTTTTAATATATATTTTATATTCCTTTGTGTGTGTGTCTTTTACAAAAGGCTGTGTGTCTTTCAAGTGTCAGGAAAACAAATGTCCCACAGAAAATAAAAAGGACTTCCAATTAAATAAACAGAACAAAATTGCTCACAAAACTGTCTTAATATAATTCTCTTGGGCTAAATGAGGGTGGGTGGAGCAGCTTCTCTAACCTTACTTACCAGGAAAAAAAGCTTTAAATGAGGGTGATCTTTACAAATGTTTTTCTTCTCGTTTCTTCACTTGTGGTTTAATATAAGTATGATTTGATCCTCTGTAGCTCCCACAGGTGCTTTTGGTTCGATTCTCCCGTACAGCCTTTCCTCTGCCTTCAAAGCTCCGGCAGGGCTCAGGCATAGCTGGCACTGTAAAATGTGAATGAGTTGGCAATGTTTTGTTCTAAAAACTGGGAATAGTGGGGAGCATACTGCCTGTCTCCAGCTGTGCTATTTAGCCCAAGCAGCCCACCCTGTTGAAGAGCAGGGCTATGTTCTGTGAGGGAGGGGGGGAGTTTGCCTTTGAGTGAGACTCAGTCTTTCTCCACAGATGAGGAGGCAGAGGTGTGCCCATGCCAGTATTCTGGGGCTCACTGGATGGAGGGAACTTCTGAGCTCCTGATAATGCAAGAACATTGGGTCTAAAATGGTCTGAGACAGTACTCTTAATAGTGTTGCTGTGCTGAAAATGCCACTTCTCATCTGTTTTGTATCTGTAGGGCATTAGAAAGAGGAAATGACCTTTCTTTCCTTTTGTTCCTGTTCTTGCTGTGATGTGCAACCTGAAAAGCTTATTCTACCCTAGGCTGTTTTGGAGTTCTGTGCTTTCACTAATGCTTTCTTGACTGTATCTCTCCCACTTAACCAAGGGCTGGTGACTTAGCATCTTGATGTAGGTCTCTTCTTATGGATATCTGTAATTGGTCTTCTGCCTGGTGGCATAAATTGTCATCTGCCAAAAGCCAGATAAACTTAATAGTGATGTCTTCCTGATACTTTTTTTTTTTTTTTGAGAGCCAAGAAACTTGTCTGTGGGTTAAAGGAGTCTACTGGGCTTGTGAATGTTTAGTGATGCTACTGTGGTCACATGCCAATCATTTTTTTGTTGTTGGGTTTGGGTTTTTTTCTTTTTGTTTGTTTGTTTTCCCTTTCATAGCCTTCTCTCTATTTGCCCTGGAAAAATTGAGCAGCTTTTGGTTATGGCAAAAAAATCTTAGTTTAGAAAAAAACTGTGGTGATTCTATAGTATACCTGTAGGAGGCTCTGATACATGACCACGTTACTTCTTGCTGGTTCACAGAACATCCAAGTATCTTACTGGTTTAAATGTGTAAAGATTGAGGAGAAGTACCCTGGCAGATGCTGTCAGTCTTCAAAAAAGTAGGTGGGATCCCTTGTCATGAAGATTGTGACTGTACAGACAGTCCGAGCTGACACAGTTCCTGTGTTGTACTGTAGCTCACATGGCATTTCTGTATCTGTGATCAGAGATGAAGGGGTCCTAAGGGAGGATTAGCGAGAGTATTTTGGGGATTTCTCTGTGGCTTTCTACAGATGCACAGAAAAAGCTAATATCTCTCTCTCATTATTTAATTCAGCTAACCTAATTAGAAAGCTTCCTTAGAGCAGTCTCTGGCAGCTAGCTGCAAGAGCAGCAATTAGTAGTGTCACCTAATGGCAAAGCAAAACAAGGAGCGGTAGGAAACTGGAGGTGGATGTTTCTTTGTATCTTAACGGCCCTCCCAAGGGCCAAGCTTGCTGGGATGAACTCAGCTGTGAATTTTAAGAGCTTAAAAAAACAAAAAGGAAAAGTGAGTTTTGAAAGACTTAAAATTCTGAATACCTTGATTTTCTTACCGCCAGTCTTGTTATGCTGTTAAGATCCACAAAAAGGTGTACCTGACCCCAGAGTTATTGTTTTCCTTGTATAACCCTCTCTTACTCCTTGAAGTAGTTTGGAGGTTTGGGCATTGTTATAGTTTATTTACGGATTAATTTATTAATGAAATTTTACACAAGCATGATTGAAAGGGGACTGGTGGGCTGTACTGCCCATTCCTCAGGGTGTGAGCAGTAAATCTGAGCCGGGAAGAGGTTAAATAATTGACTGCTTTATATATCTGGGGACAGTTCTTTGGCCTTTGCCCTGGAATGCATATATTCCTTTGTGTATTGGAATATGCTTTATTTGGGGATTGCCCTGAAGCCAATTAAAAGCAGGAGATGGCATGGAGGGGAGCACCAGCCGTAGGCTGATTGTGGTGAAGCAGGGCGGGAGGTGACAGAGCCGCAGTGCTGCTCCTTGGCCACACTGTTCAGGGCTGTATATAGGCACCAGAGGGCAGAGACAGATCTGCATTTGAATCGCCAACTTGGCACTTTACAGCTTCACATCGTTAATTACTGTGATACTAATGTCATTTAGCCATACATGTATATTCAGGGATCCTTTTGTTAAGTGTATGTGTGGGACAAGTAATTTCCCAATCCGTGCAGAGTTATGTGGTCCTCATGTTTGAAATATGGGATTCATGATGACAAAGGATAAGTTTTGGAAGTGCTATTAACCAAGTGGCATATGTCAGGGACTGGAAAATGTAAGCTATTTATAGTTATCCACAGGTGGAGAGCAAAGCAGCAATGCACAGCACCAGTAATAATTATCAGCATTGTAGAAGTTCATCTCTTAAGCCACTGGGTCTAATGCACTAAAAAGTATTTGATCTGAAGTCTGGCACAGCCTTCACATGGAGCCATTCAAAGGCGTCCTGACCTAATTTTGCTGCGGAAGTGTGCAAGCCTTCCTCATTCCCCTAATTTCTTGCAGAAGGTTTCAATGATAAAGTCTTCATCCCCTACACGTGCATACATTTTACCGCAGAGCATTTGAATAAAAGCAGCCATTGCAAGCCAGGTGGTAAATATAGCATACAGCTTAACAGAAAAGACCTTCAGTTAAGCAGAGGCGGGCCCTTCTCCTGTGCTATGCAGTTGTCAATTAGCTTTCCTTAAGCCTTTTTTTTATTTGCTGGGTCTTTTCGTGCCTAATTGCAAAGCCTGAAGTGCAGTGCTGGCTCTGCATGTACAAGTAAAGACTTTGTGTTACACTGGACTCCTGTTTCAGTGAACATCTCTAAAACTTGTAGCAGATTATAAATAGAAGTTTGCTTTCTTTTCCAAGGAAATAAATGATTAAATTATAAAACATCATTGATGGAGCCATGTAAATTTATCAGTTATTGCGTATAGCGTAAGAGTTTTGACTTTCCTTTGGGTAAATCAAAGCAGATATAACAACTTTTTGCCTTGATAGGCTTTTGTCTTCAAAAGAAAATGGGGGGTGGGGAAAGTCTATTTTTCAATGGTGTTATGATAGAGTGTGCTGCAAGGATGGGTAGTGCTCTGCGTTACTGTCTGTGTAGACAGTTTCTATCAGAAGATAAAAACAAACAAAAGAACCTGAACTGAGGTCTTCTAAATTCTATCTAACCTGACACTTGTATGTTTTCTCATGCCATTATTACTGCAACGATGGTGTAAGACTGCCAGTTTCGTACCAGAAATGTCTCTTTTTAACCTGTTCTACTGGTATTCCTGAGCAATACTGCACAGGACATGGTAACTGTAGTGCACTCTGTAATTGTAATTTGTACCTTAAGTTCTTTATTTGCTCTTTTTCCTTGCAATCTCCTGTGCTTCCAACCTCATTAGACTCATTTTATTTTTTCCCTCCCTGCTGTTTTTGTGCTGTCAGGCAAGCCAGGTAACTGTTAGCATTGGCACTGCTCGTCAGTCTCATGTTGCAAGCACTCGATCCAAGAGCAGAAGAAAAAGGTGGATGAAAAACTGGGTCTGCTTTGGTGCTTTGGCCACCCTCAGGAATCCTTCTGCTCATTCAGCTTTCTGCAGGGAGAAAGAGGGAGTGGGAATGAGGTGGTGGAGTGACCAAAGTACTGGCAGAGCTGTTGGCAGGGAGGGGCTGCTGGGCTGCTGACATGTCTTGGTCAGACCATAACTCAAGGGAAAATCTGGAGGTGACAGGTCTGGGCTGGAAAAGAGTCGCTGTATCAGGGATACTAGCTCCATCTTTGACTCTTCAGCTGTGTCTGACGGCATGGGCACATGTGAACCAAGTGTTAAAGCAGACATGGATGACTTGAGCACTGCATCCCCCATCCCCTTTGCTTTTTGGAAAGCGAGTGTGTAGAGCCAGACTTTGCAGCTTGGCATTTCTCTCTGCTCATCAGGCTTCCTTGGAAGCCTTTGCATTTTCCTCATGGGCTGGGGAGGGACGGGAATGGTGGGTGCAAGGTGCTGATGAAGCCGGTGCTCACACTGTGGCCTACGGCATCGCTTCAAAACTTATTTTTGTTCAAGTCACCATCTGCCTGTTGAAGTGATCAGTGACTGTGTTTGCTCAAGTGGAGGGGGAGCCGGCTGAAGTTAGGACTAGTTGGAGAAATATCAGGTTACTGAGGGCACTATAATCAAGGTGACAGCTGCTTTCCTTATGCTATCCTGAAACCAAATATCCCAAGCCACTCGACAGAGCCTCACCAAATACGTTAACCTCAGTGCTTGTTACTCTTTCCACAAGTTGGTGGAATACTTAGTGCTGTTGGCTAATGAAATACTGGAGTGCTAATCTCTTTCCATGGGAAAATGTTGAGTATTGCTACCCCAAAGTGCAAGCCTATGTGGGCGCTATTGAACGCTTTCAAGGCAGGCGATGCAGGGTGGGAAGTGTTTTCTCCCTGGGGTGCTCATGTACCCACTGAAGGTGCCAGGCATGGTGCAAGGGGAAGAGGAAGGGTGGGCTTAATCATGCCTGGGGGGATTATCTGCAGCTCAGCAGCTGCTGTCTGGATGCTTGATTTGCCATACCCTGCGTGGTGAGCAACCTGTTAACACAACCCTGTCTTCCTCCCACCCCTTCCAAGGTATTTACGCTTGCCCTTAAGTAACCATTTCTTCCTTTGGCTACTTAAGCTGACATGCTTTTACACACTCAGGAGTGAAAAGTGGGAGGTGCTACTTGAAATAGCCTTGATGTGCTGCTCAGGAGAAGTGTATTTGAGGAGCAAGCTATGAGAGTTTTCTCTCTGAGCAATATTTATGCCTCCTTCTAATAGTACAATTTCATTTTATTTTACTTTTATCAAAAGCTCCTGTAGTGGTCTTAACCACAGAAAAAAAACACAAAAATACCTTGCTGGGTTGTGGGTGCATTTTGTTTCCAGCGATGAAGGACAAGCATGTGTGGGGAAGAGGCTGATGTGAAAAGAATAAGATAAATGAAGACCATGAGAAATAACTAGTCCTGGACTTTATTGTGGGACTGTGACTAAAATTTTAGGAACTGTCCTCTGGTACAAAGCCTTTTCTCAATAGGCTTCTCTGCAGATAAAACTAGTCTTGGTCTTAGTCTTTGATTTGCTAGAGGCTTGTTCCCAGGAGAGTCAGAGGGCTGTAAGCCATGTTTTCCTTCAAGGCAGAGGGACCTCTTCCCAGGCCTCTGTGGAAAGGTCTGCTGCAACAGTCGGCATCAGGAAATGTGAGGTTGATCTGGGAACCCTCAATCTGTAAAGACAGCAGGGATGTGAGACTTAAAAATTGTGGGGAGGAAAGGCAACGGTAGTCTTCTCATAGCTGAGCCTCACTGTGTAGGAAGTGTAGCTTTAGCTGTTACGTGATGTTTGCCACATCACCTTTATGGTTAGGAAAGGCAAGAACAAGGAGTGAAAGGACTCTGGGTTAAACTTGATTTACACGGGTCTCACAAAATGCTCTAGGAGTTCTGCTGAGTGTATTTTAAGAGTTGGCTGTAAAAGCCTGAGGCCGCTGGAGCTGCTGCAGGAAGGAAGACAAGCAGTCTCCCACTGCAGTGTTTGCAGAAGGCTCCTTCCCTGCCATGAACTCCCTCTGTGTAGCTCTCCTCTTCCGCCAGCTGCCAGTGTGACCGGCAGCCTCTCTTTCTTTGCCCATAGAGCCTTCTCCAGCTGATGGAAAAGCACGTCTGTATCACTTCATCTATGGTCAATGACATGGAATGTTTCCAGAGCTGAGAGTACGCTCTGAGTAGTGCTGATACTCCCGAAAGGGCAAAGAAACAGAGCGAGAGTTAAGATAATGGTAGAGCATGAACTGCATATTTCCTGGCTTGCAGCTGCTTGGTTATTTCAAAGCACCTATTTTATCCTTTTATCTTTTCTCAGTCTCACCTAACTTGGGCAAAGCCTGTGCTGTGCAGAGATTGTGTTGGAAGATGTGCATTTTGAAGTGGAGAAACTGCCCAGTAGTGAGGACGTATGGAGATCTGAGAAACAGCATTTGTACCTCATGGGTTTTACTCTTAGAAGCTCTGGAGCATTACGTGCGCCAATAACAAATCTTGCGTGAGCAGAAGACTAAGTGATGTAGGCCACACCAGCCAGGGTTGCATTCAGGCTTCCCCAGGGGAGCTAGTTGACCTGGACCCTTGCAGGGGGGTGGCCGGGGTGTGACATGTCCCTGCTCGTGCAGCAGAGACCCTGCACACCTCTGTTTTCAAAATGATTGTGATATTTTTCCTTAAAATGCAAGTGGAGGCTGAAACTGTGAGGCTGACCTCTTGCATGAGGTAAAAGTTTCTTCCAAGGGAGAGGGAACAAACACCAAGGAAATTAAAGGGAAAGTTGTTCCAGTAAGATTTTTTTGGTGCTATTTTGTTTTCTTTTTGCATAATTATTTTTAATCCTCTCCTCCTGGCAGCGTGAGAGGCATCAGATGAAGGCAGTGTGTTCATTAGGTGTGGCGCAGGACTTGTGAAGCCTGACCAAAATGAATAAGCTTCACTGGATGGTCATTGAGCACATGCTCTGGAAATAACTCCTTAATTTTCTCTTGGGGTTTGGAAGATGAAAGGGCACTTTCTTTCAGCCCTCTTACTTATTTAAAGTAATATGCTGGCGTGCCAAACAGAGCAGGATTCATTTTTTTTCTAATGCTGGGAGAAGTGGCCCACGATTAAGAAATTCTGGTGGTTTGTGACACTTGGTTTGTTTCCTTGTATTTTTGACGCATGTGTTTGTACGCTGAGGTGTTCATAAAAGCATAAGAAAGTGTATTTTTGGGAAAGTTGTGAAATGGATGACATTTTTCTGCAAGAACATCATGTCTCTTCTGGCAGCATCATGGGCAAACAAGCAAATATGTATTTTGGTAAGGAGCCTAATTTTGAAAACATCTATGGATCTGCCCTGTAGTACCCCACTTACTGTGTTTGTAATTCCAGGCAGTCTTGGAAATACCATGGATGTCAAATCCAAGTAATACTGGTTGTTGTTGGTTGGTTGGGGTTGTTTGATTTCTGATGGCTTTGGGTTTGGTTGGGGTTTTTTTCATATTTAATGAATTGAAAATTACTTTTTAATTGTATGACAGTAGTTTGAATTACATTATAATTCCAGCATAATTAGCCCAAGTTAGGATGAAGTAGCCTGTAGCCTGGAACTCCTGTAGAGGAATCTCAGCACTTTCTATGGAAAAAAAAGTGGCTGAGTACCAGCTTCTGTTTATTTTTTACCTCTCAGCTGAAACTGTAGCTAACACAGCTTATTTGGGCATTTGTATTCCTGATGTGGAGGATCTGCGCTCAGCTAATGAAAAATGTCAAACTTTGCTGAGAATCTGGTAGAGGGGATGGAGTAATGGTGTGCTGCTGCTGCTGCTGGTGGTGGTCTCTTGTGGGTACAGAAAGCATCGAGAAAGTCAGATGTAGAGACACCGGTAAAGAAGAGGGAAGAGCCACAGAGTGACTTTACATGATGAAAATTATCCTGTGACTGCTCACAATTAACAAATTCCATTCCAGAAAATCGTGCATGCTTTGGAAGTGGCTGCAGCAATGGACATGAGAGAGGCAGCTTTCCCTGAAAAGGGGGAAAAACACTCAAGAAAACTCACTTGCTATAACTTTTGATCTACTTTTGGTTTTGTTGGGGTTTGGTTTCCTTTTGTTACGGAGGATGTGACTACAGTCAGTTCCTCCCTGTCCTCTGCCCAAGAGCCACGTGAAGAAGTACTGATGGAGAGTGAGCAGGCACCCAGCACCATCACTGGTGGCAGAGCTATCAGGAAGTGAAGGAGTTGCCTCATCTCGTCAGTCCCTGAGCTGCTCACCTCCTCCAAACTGGTGCTTCGTCGAGGGAATTGTGATAGTGTTTCAAGTCATGTTGTAAGAAATGAGGGCAAAGGTAATGCTGGATTTATTTGTGGGACTCCAGAAAGATGATCCAGGGAAGTGAAGGTGCTCTTGTATAGCTCTTGCAAAAGCAGAGGACTGCTTTCACTAGGAGAAGTGGGACAGAGTAGTAGGTTGGAGATGAGTATTCTGGTGGAAAAAACCCAAATATCCCTTGTGGTATATCATGTCTGAACTGATGTGAAAATACACAAACCAGTATGGCTCTTATGTCAATACTTCAGCATCACCTAAGACATTTCTAGCTCCTACTGCAACACCAGCAAATCAGTTAACACTCATGCTAGAAGTAAAGTACCTGTATTTTATCAGTTTTATCTTTGGAAACCTATGTGATTCAGGACTTAGAGCATATGAATTAGCCAAGTTAAAGATTATGCTTCACAGTATATACGGGTATAGCATTCTTATAAGGTGAAAATTAGCTAGTATTTTATATGAGCTATTAAACCTTATTTAGCTGTTACCTAATAAATATTTATTAGCTGCTAAATATCAGTCATTCATGCTTGATGAATGAGGTTCTCCAGGAGGCAGCTTCAGCTAGGAAGGCATCTCCCTCCTGCCCTCTCTTCACAGTTCTGCATTAAGTGATTTTTTTCCCACCTGCTGCTTTTTTGCCCATGATTGGAATGTCCCTTTTCAGTGCTTGTCAACGAGTCTGGATGGAGATGTGAGTATCTTGCGCTTCCCAGCACTCAGAAAGGGGCCAGTTCTCCAGGACAAATCCTCTTAGAGATGTGAATTCGTTTGCTTGCAGGGAGGATTGAAATGGATCATCTACTGAAGTGATGTTGTGATTTCTCTTTGGGAATTTAGGTGGATATTATGCATGTCACACAGCTGAGTTTCCATTTTAAAATTTGCTTTTAAATGTCAATATAGTCATCTGAAGCTTGAGCATCCAGAATTGACAGGTGTTTTTTTAGGACTAGACAGTCTTTGTGGAGAGGCAAGTAGGAAGGCAGCTTTAAAATAAAGCACTAGGTTATCTGGGATTGCTCATTCAGCTTTAGTATCAGGGGATGATGACTCTGGATATGCTATGGATGCCATTTTCCAGAACAAAGTGAGCCATGCAAATGCATGTAGAGTTCAAGGTGTATGTGGTAGGATTTTTCTACAGGACAGGAAAACAGCAATTAATCTGTATGCATTATGGTTGTTTGATGGCAAGGGCAATCTTCATTTTTATATGAAAGTGTCCTGGATTCAGCAGTAGCAGTCATTTTTGTCCTTCTTAGTAGCTGGTGCAGTCCTGTGTTTTTGACTTTTAGTCCGGGAACAGCGCTGATAACACCGATGGTTTTAGCTGCTGCTTAGTAATGTTAGTCTGAGCAAGGGCTTTCTGAGTCTCATGCTCTGCCAGGGAGGAGGGGAAGCAGAGACAGTACACCTGACCCAAACTGACCAAAGAGGTATTCCATACCACAGCACATCATGTCCATTATATAAACTGGGGGGCAGTCAACCAGAAGGGTTTGATCACTGCTGGGTTGAGCTGGGTATCAGTCGGTGGGTGATGAGCGGTTGTATTCTCTTGCCTTGCTATTTCCCTTATCATTATTATTATTGGTGGTAGCAGCAGTGGTTTGTGTTATAACTCAGTTACTGCACTGTTCTTAGCCGTGGGTGCTGCATTCTTTCGATTCTCCTCCCCATCCCTCCCGGGGGGGTGGGGGGTGGGGAGTAAGAGGAGGGAGTGAGGGAGAGACTGCAGGGTATAACTGGGAGCTGCGCCGCCACCGTGCGCACTGGGGGCGTAGGGAAGGCAGCAGAGCAGGCAGCGTGCAGCCTGCAAGCCAGTCTGAGTTACAGCTGGGCTTAAACCATGACAGTTCTTTCTGGCGCCCAATGTGGGGCCCGAAGTGTTGAGATAATGACAGTTCTGACCGGAGTATGTCTAATCATATTTGTGATAAGAATTGATTGTTTCAGGTTAGTAGTCACTCATCACAGTGCTGATTTATTGGCTCTCAAAGTTGTTGTTCTTGATCTCACAGCTTCAGCATGTCGTACCTTCCTTACAGCCGGTATTTGCTGTCTTAGTGTTTATCAGATGGCGGGCTTGGGCTACGGTTCTTGTTTCATTGTACTTTATGGTAATTACTTGTAATACAGGCAGGCTCCGGCAGCAGGGAAGGATGTACGTGGCTGTGGACTTGTACCTGGCTGTCCGGCTGCTCTTCACTGTCCTGGCCCTCCGTCTTTGTGAGGCTGTGGGGAGCCGAGGGGGAGCGGTTCTGGGAACCGCCACCATCCCGGGAGCACTGCCCCAGGGACCAGGAGGCTGCGAGGGAGCGGCTGCCAGTGGAGGAGGTCAGAGGTCGGGGTGGTCAAGGAGGGGAAGGAGGTGGCTGCTGAGCAGTGGGAGGCGGTGGAGAAATCGAGCCCTCTGGCCAAGCCCAGCCCCTCAGCAGCCAAGAGCATCCCCTGGCAGCAGCCCGCTGAGCCCCATGAGTCCAAGCCCCAGGAGGATGCAGGAGACCACACAGCACTGCCCAGCGAGGCAGAGGAGGAAGATCCGGACTCAGACAAAGGGCAGCTGGTGGGGAGAGAGCCGGCAAGC
>JAOEHY010036181.1:0-13076 GCA_025447955.1 Psilopsiagon aurifrons
AGAGCCTTGGGTGGCATGGTTTAGTGTGAGGTGTCCCTGCCCATGGCAGGGGGGCTGGAACTAGATGATCTTAAGGTTCTTTCCGACCCTAACTATTCTATGATTCTAATTAAATCTAGACATGGGTGATTAACAACCAGTTGCCTCAAGCAGACATAGACTAGGTGAACACAACTCTTATGTGGATTGGTACAATACCTATAATAAACAAACCTTTCCTATTGGTTCTTTCAGAAGATGTCTGTTTACATTACAGAAATGTTACTGACACAGCACTTTTGCTTTAGCATAATTTTACTTCATGTTCCTTTGCGGAATTAAAACTCAGGCAGAGATGCATGATGTGGAAAGGTGAAAAGAGAAAACATCATTTTTATCAAATGTTTATGAACCTTATCTACTTAGTTCAGGTATTTATAAGGAAAGACCAACCTACTAAAACACAGAGCAGCAGAAACCTGGCCTCTAAACATTGTTTCCTGAAAATTCACTCAATGCCATGACAGGAGAGTAGAATCTGCTGTTCTAGGAGATACCAGTCTTACATATCCCACTGTACCTCTGCATTAAAATCAAGCAATTTTTTCTTTCATTGAGTCCAATGCCACCCACTTGTTCACCTCAATTTAATGCCATCAGCAAAAGCCCTGAGAAAGCTAAACTACTCAGAACTGTTTGTAAATTGAACAGATACTATTTACCAAATATGTTTATTACATTTGCGATGCATCTTTCAATATTACAGGAGAATAACCTGGTAATGCACTGCAGACTGAGTGCATCAGGAAAAAGACAAAGAAAAATCCACAAGTGACATCTATCATCTAGGTATGATTTCTCCTCGTGTAAAGCTAACAGAATCCTAAACTGCTATTGACACTGAGCCGGCTGAAAATGTGAACTGCAGCGAGGGACATAATGCAGATAAATGTCCCTTTTTTGTGCTTTAAAGAGCTCCATAGGCTCTTTCTCCTAAATCCTCTCATTGATTACTCTGTCCAGCAGAATCCAGCGTTTCTGCAGAGGCTAAATCTTCCTTGTCATGTTTTGAGGCTGCTTTCCCCTTCCCCAGCCCCATCAGCTTTCAGAGAGAGTGGTTATTCTGTTGCAAAATATGGAACCTACATCCAAACACATACTCTGGACTACAAACAAAATGGTAATAGGCTACAAGTGGTACCTACATATAGACACACGGGAATTAGTTCAAACTTCTTATAACTCAAATATGCTTTTTTATAAAGCAGTACATTGATTACAGTTACTCTTACCATCTCCTAGAGGTAGATTTGTTGTTATTTTAAGATCAAGTTGTACAATTACGTCTCCTGACACAGTGAATTCATCATCATCATCTAGTCTTTAGTCATATGCATTACAGGAAGATACAGTATTTGCCAGGCTTCATTTGTATGAAACTATTGAGGTTTTTGGCACAGTAGTTTAGATACAGTTTCTAAGAGAGCAGAAACATCACTGGGAGAAAACATTCCTCCACCTTCAAACTCATTTTTAAATGGAGACAAGTGCAATGCCATGTACATATGCATGTCCATATGCAGAGCCTTGCTCTGTGTTGCTCTCCCTTGTGGAAAGAAGTGATGATAAATTTTACAAGCAGAGGTGCCTAGTTGAGATCTGAGCTGTGGACACTATAATACTCTCGATTATAGACAGACTTTGCTGAAGTGAATGTCAGTATTTCAGCTATTTCTGTGGCACAGGACTTTCTCTAGTGATCACTGGAGCAGCAGCTCTTCAGTGAACAGTGATTTCTGGGGAACCGATTTGTTAAGTACTGCTGAAGGAATACGGTGGAGACGTGGGTGTGCAGTGCTCTGTCTTAACAGTCATTTGAAATGAGTATGAACAGACAGCATTACAAATCAGCTGGCTGTGCCTCAACTGAGGAATTATTCAGTGTGTTGTGATTTCTGGAAAGTAGCGTTTACTTCAATGGACAGATAACTGCCCTAAAGCAAAAGGAGGACATAAGCAGGGAAAGGAGAGCCTCTGTAGCCTACCATGTGTCTTGTCAATTGGGAGTGGGAATAATGTTGGTTTTATTATTTTAAAAGTATTTCAAGCAATCAAATACTGTTCAACTTAGTGCCAACCAGTGCTTGCAAGTGCCATCTCTTCTCTACTGCTGACAGCAGTACTCTTTAGCCTGCAAGTTTCAATGTCACACTCTATTAAGTTTCCAAATGCATTGGCACAAAGAAGGTAATAGATGTTAACAAGAGTGACACATCTACCTGAAATAATCCCTCTTTTCATTTATTGCATCATATTCAAATCCGAAAGATTTTTCAATTACTTATGACACAAACCAGCTTATAAACCTACACATTTCTCAGGGAAAAAAATATTCTTATCTGTAAGTTGCTTAGAAATCTGATAACAGTTAAAGTAAGTACGGCCATTTGACACAAAAAGGAATCCAAGACACAGAAATGATAAAATCTCCAACCTTAAACAGAGAGAAGGTGTGCTTGTACTGTATAGTGGTCTGGGATCTGGAGAGTACACACAACTTTGTGTTAGAGGGTCCACAGCACAAAGTTCAGTACACTGCATCTGAACGCTAGCTGGTTACAACATAGTCCCTTCCTTGAGTAGCCATGGTTTAAATGAAGATTCACATAAATTTCTATGTAAATCTGTTAATATACATTCAATATTTCCTTCTTCTGTACTTTACATGGCCCTGGTGGCACAAATAAATCTAACTAAACTTCATCTTCAGTCTTTTGGCATTGTGAGGTCACAAACTGTATGAATTTAGATCAATGATAAGGAAACGTTCTTGAAGTGAAACAGATCAATTTCAATAATTATGGCTCACAGGAGCTGGTAAATTCACCCTGTCCCTTTTGAGTGCACTTGACAGTTTTATTTCTGTTTTCATTTTAAAATAAATAGTTTTGATTATATACATTTGCTTCCCCCCCCCCCCCTTTTAAAGTGAATTGTAACTGTCTAGAAATTATTGCATTTTGAAACTAGAAAAACACAAGACAGTGAATCCCTACCTTGGGATCCCCATTGCTCTTCAGAATAGTTAAAAATTATTTCTGTTTTGATTTGGATGTTCAAGAAATTAAATTAGCACTTTGTTCCACAGGAAGCAAGGCAGCTGGTCAGAGGGAGACTTTCTGCATATGCAGCTTGTTTGATTCCTAAAGCATTCAAAAGATTTCCTTGCCCAGGAGGTCTGAGATGAAAACTCACTTTTACAAGAATGTACATTTAATCTCAAAGTACTGTGGATGAGAAGAGGCACAGTAAAAAGCATGAAAAAGAGTTTCTTACTTTTCACCTGGAAAAGACAAAATCCCAGTCTCCAAAAAGTGAGGGTACCCATTTTTCACTTAAGTTATGAGTTTTGGTGCAATGTTTGCAGTGACTTCTGTATCCCACAACTCACTTCTAGGCTGTTATTTGGGGAAAGAATTCCTCCCTCCAGCAAATCCCAAAGGATGGAGGGAAAAAAGAAGCAAAATTTTGACTAAAACAGAAACCACTGAACTTTGCAAGAAGCATCACAAATACATACAATCAGGTCTGTGTTCTTAACAAATTATGGAAACTTGCCTGCTTTTCTCAGTTCCATTTCTGTCCTCTTTTCTGCCATGCAGCTTTGGCTCTTTTTCCACCTACTTCCAAAACTAATGCTAACTGCCAGTTATATTTGACAGCTGAATTGCAGTTTCCAAGGGCAGTCTGGATATAAATTCAGATCCAAAATCCAACCAAAAGAGTAAAAATCTTGCAGAAGTCTCACAGAAGTAACTCTGGTTATTTCATTCTCTTTACTAACACCACTCCTCATCATATTGCAAATTTAGGCTTACCATTCCTCCACTATTAACACCATCTTTTGTAGAAGTCCCACGCAATCCAGGTTCCTCAGAAGAGTATCAGTTAGCATTTTCCATATAACCTTTGGGTTGTAAGTAGAATAAACATTGCTGGAGATCTTAGAGACAGGAAGGTTCCGAAGGCAAAGATATGCAGAAACACCACAGACAGAAGAAAAACGGGCCAAGTTTTGTGCTTATTATTCTGTTAGTAAAGTTGCAACCTGGACCTGTATTCTAAAAGCCACAGTCCTCAGAGTCCTCAAGAATGTGACTACAAACATTGTCTCCCTCCAAATCTGATGGACACAAGGATAGTATTAAGGGCTGAGAAAGGGAAACAGAATCACTCCCTTTAAGAAAGACCTACTCCAGGCAGGAAACTAGTAAAGATCTTCCTGCAGTAGCTGAGGGCATTTTTGTTACGGGTATGTTTTCTTTGATTCATCTTTTCTGGTTGGATGATATACTATACAAGTAATGCCAATGTTTTGTTTGCCCAATATTGGGTCAAACAAATGTGCCCACAGGGAGGCTTTATTGAAAATGTCACGCAATTAAAATGCTTGCATGACAGCACAAAGATACAAGGCTGATTACAGATTCTCACAGATCCTGCAGTTTATTCTGCCATACTAATCAACCACAAGTAGATTAAGGGATGATTGTCATAAGAATATATTAATCTCTATTAATAATGTAACTGGTCCAAAGTTACATTTCAAAATTATTACACAAATAGTTTAGCAAGTGTTTACAGACTCAAAATATTAGCCAGTTCATCCAGATAGACCAGTTCACTTTTGAAATATCAAACAATTAGAAAAAAAATACGATAGAAAAGGTCAATTGGATGAAATAAGTTGATTACTTAATGATTGGTAAAGGAATGAAGAACAGTTTCTTCTGTTTGCTCTTTTGAGCCTCGGCTGGACAATTCAACTATTTGGGCTGGTATATTACTTGTCCATCAAATAAATCTTTAAAGAATTTTGGCTGTTATTAAATTTCAGCTCCCATTTCTCAACCTTTTCTTCTCTATCACTGCAATTTTTACTATATGAAAGTAGTAAAGACCACAATAACAGAACAAAGCTTTGCAGACTCATTCTTTCTGATTGCACTTCAGGTCATCATTTGAAGGCTGTTTTCTACAAATACCTTGAGCTTGTTCCCATAGCATCTCCCCTCATTTTGACTCATCCAAATTATTGTACTTTAAATAAGGAATGCAATCTGGGATGGTCTAACTTTTAACTGAAAATCTATCACTTTTTATTGAATGCACACACTGCCTCTTGAACTCAAAAGAGTTCTTTTGTTCTTAGTACCTACTGCAAACAGAATCCATTACAAATCGCATGAATACTGCACTGGACTAACTTCTAGAAGCAGGTATGTTCTAGTCTAAAAATGGTATCACATTTTTCATTAATGCTTTTCCAGAAGAGGAGGAGAATTAATTATAAATAGAATGCACTATAAACACAATAGCAAATCATGAAATACCTGCTTAGTTTCTAGTCAGGAAAAATGTTCAACTTAAGTAGGAGTTATGATGAAGTATGGACACAGTGCAACCCAAGTGAAACTTCCAAACTGAACTACATGCTGATTTTCATTGAAAATATCAGCCTTCCATCTCCAAGATGTCTGGCATTGTGTTGCCAACAACACTGATGTTCGGCAGAGCCTAGAGTACAGTTAGTAGTATTAAACCAAGCCACACTTTTTTTCAGAGAGCACTCAGGTTCCTCAAAGAGATTGAGAACTGCAGAACATGGCAAGAAGCAGATTCTTATTCATGAATCCTGTTAAAGTTCTGATAGCATTCCAGACATAAATAGAACAAAAAAACCCCACAAAACAACCAAACCAAATCTGCTTTGTATCTGATTCAGGTCATGTTAGTTTGTTAGTAATTTTGTATGTGAATCTTGAATGGTCTCTCCCTCTTCTGTAAGTGGAGGGATTACTTCTTTCATGGTGTACATGTATGGCACCTTTGAAGAATGCTACATTCACTTGAAAAAGTAGTTGTAGAAACAATGTATTGTGTAGTACTCTGCCCCTTGTTGAGTTGCTTTTGAAGTAGAGGAGGAGAGCTGAAGCAGATAGGGACAGCTTCCTAGTACATTTACTTTTGATTAAAGACAATATTACTCCATTCCATGTGGTCGGTGAAAAATACTGCTTTATTAACAGTCTATGGCACCCTAATGAACTCTGGCAGAACACAGAAGGGAAAGCAGGTCCCTGCTGAGTTGTCTGGAGGAGCCAGAGGGAACCAATGAAAAAACACAGGCAAGATGTTAACAGGAGAACTTAGGCAAAATCTTGACTACAAAGAAAAATGGAAAGCTTATTTTAAGGGGAAGAAGTTTCCTGTTATTCATAATAACAGGATGCTTTCAGTGTAGGCTTATCAAGCATAGGTTTTCTGCACCATTTGAGTCAGATACCATTGTCTATTACTATAAACACAGCGCCACCAGTTTTGCCTAAGCAGCCTCCACTGGCTTGTTTAAACTGGAGCATTCCTTTTTAAAGACTCATTTCTTGTTGCTTTGCATGCAGTGTGAAACAGTGCACACTACGCTAAAACACAGAGCTGCACAGGAGGAGGCCAACTGCATAATAATTCTTGAAGAGACTGACAATAGCTGGAATTAAATTATGCTTTCATTTTTCTTATGCGTTTCAATCTGATTTGTCTTAATTGCATGTTTGCAACTTGTTAATTATCAGGGCCCGACACTGTACAGTTGCTATCTGGTAGAAGAGTGATTCGCCTAGAAAAGTGGAATCTTCTAAATAACTCATATGCACACAAATGTTTGGCAACAAATAAGATTTGCAAATCAGCAGACTTTACTGCATTACTCACAAATGCAGAATTTCTAAAAATGACCACCAGAAATCACCATATCTCAGGTATCCTTTCACATATTTAGTTGTTCTACAAAATAACCAAAGAAAACCTACACTACACAAAATCTACCCAAAAGCCAAATGAATACTTTAATACACAAAATCCACACAGGAAGCTCAGGGCTGAGCTGGGACCGTGCTGTGTTAGAGTATTATCATTAGCCTATAATGGGAGAGACACCACACATCGAAAGCAGCACCAGAATTTCTCTGAAGTCACTTGCAGCAGCTCTGAGTTTGGACCACTAGGTTCCAGTATGTACCAAGAAGGTGACAGGAATAAATTTTAACTATTTAAGGTAACATACTACTATATTCCTTAAGTAATTAGAAATTAGACTAAACTGTTATTAAAAAAAATCCGAACAAACAAAAAAAAGTGAGGTAACTTGCTGACGCCAATTTGTCTCTGAAATACCTTTAGGTAATGAAATGGGCTTCCCGTGATACTTCAATGATTCCAGATCTCAGGAGGTGTTGATAACTCTCAACTTCAAATAGAGGAAATGTTCTGTACCTCCTCCCTGGATGAGTTCTTTTTGGGGTGGGTGGGCTAGATAGTTTGGCAGAAAATGTACTATAAAAACACTTCAGGAGAAGCAGCTGATCAGGTTTTCACTGAACTGCTGTACCCAGTTAGATTTGTGCTTCTGCTAATAACAACCCCTACCGGCTTCAACCCTAAAGAGCTGAGATGCAAAAGACAGCATGAATAATTCAGTGTGCACTAGGTCCTGAACTCACCTTTCCTTTCATAAAGAGAGGAGTAATGCACCTCAGGTATAAAGTTTTAGTCTAGCAGGGCTTAATCTTTCTTTCCCTTTCACTGCTTTATTACCAAGTGCTGTGTAGGTGTGAAAAGCCTTATTACCATGTAATTTTGTTAGGATCAGACTTCCAACTACCTGCTTTGCTTCATATTCATATACACAGAACTATCAAAATCTGTTTTATTTCCTAACAATAGCCAATTTTGCTATAATTATTTTAAAATAGCAAATTTAAGGAATAGTGCCCTGGTTAATTCACATATGGCACCTATCCACACACAAATAAAATGCCTTATTATTTATTACCTTCCTCATAATGAACTTTGCAATAAACAACTGAAAAACTAATTTGTTTTTTGACAATGCTGAACCTTTGAATAGAGCAAATCACAGAGTTGAACACAGAGTGCAGTCCTGTGTGGTAAGTGGTCTCCATAGCAACCAATAGATTTTTATGCTAAGTCTGGCCTTTAAAAACATTTCACGTTTACCACAAGAAAAAGATGGCCTTGATTTAAAAAATGATACAACAAATATCTTGAATGTGCATGCTTCCTCTTCTCTCTTGCAAATGAAATTAACAGGCGTCCCTTTAACACTAAATCCTCTCAGTGCTGTGTGTCATCACTGACGTATGTGTGGGCCTGCTTTAGGCTTGGAATTGTTTTATTTTCTTGCATATCATTGCATGATATGAAGCCCTTTCCTCCCATTTTCCCCTTGTTTTCCTCTATCCTGAATAAAAATAGAACATCAAGCTCTTATCTCAGTCAGTGATCATGGTGACAGTGAAAATATTATCGCACGCTTATCTATAGCATTTTCAATCATACAAGCCCATTAACAACTTGCAATAATGGAAGGAGTAGTAACTACAGCTGTAACTCCTGCTACAGCTTAACTTGCTTTCAGTCCACATTCAAGTAACTCCCTAAAAGGGACTGCGTTTTTGATAAAGATTCCAACTTAAGAATGTGCGTATATATTTATTGACAACAATATGCTATAAAGAGTTATATGATTATAATCATTAGCACTTAATGAGAATTTTGTTTGCAGCACTGGAATTTGAATAACAGGACATAAGGGTAGATGGACAAAATTATAACTGAATTAATCATTATACTGTTAATTCTTGTTACCTGACCATGGAAGATACATGCCTTTAACATTTAATTCAAAGCAGAGCTTGCATGCTTAGGTTATTCCTCTCAGCATGGGTGTGGGATGCCTGCTTTTGGTTGATTAAGAATGCAGCCTTGAGAGCTCTGGATGAGTAGGAGGGGAAGATACAGAAACCATCTGTTGCTATTCTTGTAAAGGTAATTTCAACATGCATTCAGTCATCATCATGACAGTAATAGCACTTCATACATAGCCTTTCACATCATCAGATGTTTGGTCTTTGCATTCCGTTCTATCTCAAATGCAGTATAAGCATCGCCTTCTCACCATGCTGAAAGCTTCCTCCACAATTTCCTTTGTCTAAGATATACTTTATTTTCCCCATAACTTCAGAAAGGTCCTCTGTTAAGCCTCAATGAAGAAGGGAGCAAACAGTCAAGTTTCCCTTTGCCAAGAAATAAAACAATGTAACAGAATTTATTACCCTTTGCTCCTTTCTACTACATGCTATTGGACTTCAGTTTCTCCAAAGGTGATCATCAATGCAGCAACAAACATTAGTTCCCACTGTGAACGAAACAGGCAGCCAAACAGAAGCTAAAAGCTTCTGTGTGAAGAATCATAATCCCCAGTGCATCTCTAGGGAAGACAGAAGTTTGTCCCCTGTAGAAAATAAACATGCTATGAACAAATCTAGCAATGATGCAGACAGCACAGCCAGAACAACACCAGAGAATTCTCAGGTACCATGGTAGGAAAGGCAGGGTAAACACTCCCTGTCAGTCATTAATTGCATCAGGATACACTAACCACACTGCAACACAGAGAGGACTAACTAAACACAACAACAATGCACCATATATGTCAAAGAAAACTTGCTTATGGTGACTCTTGTAGCATTAATGTTATCATCACTACCGCCACCCTCTCCCATCTTCATTTATTCCACACAGATGGAGGAACATTGTGCCAGAGTTATGATTACCATAGGATTGGAGTTATCAGAAACAACTCAGCAGTTCCTGACAGACCACTTTCCATTTCTTATTTAGAAGGGAAATCAGAAATACATGTACTGCAGCTTCAATGCATAAGGATGAAAGATGCAAGTAGAATGCTCCAAGGAAGGGTCCTATCTGTCAAATGTTTCCCTTGATCCCTCATCAGCAGACACATTTTCACAGAACTAACAATCACTACAGTGAGCTCTAAGCCCCCTTTTCCAGCCCAAGCAGCATCACAATTTCCCTTGGAATTGTGCTCTCACTGCTTGCCTTTGTGCTCTGATTTGAAGGCAAAGAGCAAGAATCTGCTAGTATAAATACTAAGGGATGCAGCACTATTTCCAACTAGTTAAAAGACAAACCTTAGAATACCATGGCAAAAAGACATCTTAATGGATGCAAAACAAAGGATAAAGATGATTGTACAGTACAGCATACCTCCCACACACAATCTCTTTCCTTCACATCTTCCTAGAAATTCATTTGTACCTTTTTTTTTTTTTAAGTGCTTACTCATATACTTTTAGCAACTCTATTTGGATTGCAAAGACCTTCAATTTTCCTCAGTTCTCCAGAAGGAAAAGTTTCACATGGCCAATTTTAAGACAGAGAGAACTACTGTGTTCCAAGTGAAATATTTACTCTTGTTCTGTGCTATTTACAGTGCAAGAAAAGACATACATACCAATCTGAAGTTTTCCTCTAAAGCAAGGGGTTTTAATACTGACTCATAGCTAATCTACAGAGTAAGTCTGATGGCAAGTGTTTGGGTAAAGAGTGAAATGGTTAAAACACCATAGACATTCACAAATCAGCTCCAATGACCCTTTTTCTTGTTCTTAAATAGAGGTGCAATGAGATCTTTTCTCAGGAGTGGCAGCATAGTGATCATATTTGAAAGTGGCAAACTTGTCATTTAATACCTGTCAAATATCCCAGCTTCCGCAGTTAATTACAATATAATATTCACTGCATTCAGAGAAAAATATGGCAACATAAATTTGAATTGGGGGGATGAGAGGGAAGAAAACGGTAGGTGCAGCCACTAAACATCAAAACCCAGACACTATGCAGGCAAGACTAAAGGTCCATCAGCTGTTGCCCAAAAAAAGAATAGTCATTCAGAACTATTTTTGATAAATATTATAAAAGCTTATCAGCAGAGCCAACTTGGAGGTTCTATTTTTTTAATGCCATTGCCTTTTCCAAACACAGAAAATGTGGCTGTTCTAACAAAACCAAATTGATTGTTTTACATAATGAAATATTCTTCATTTCTAGTTCCTGTTTCTCTATTAACTTTTACATATAAACTGGTTTAAAGTAAAAGCGTTGAGAATCTGAAAATAATGCTTAGTGACAGCTCTAAAATTAAGCTCTTTTCAATTAGTTAGAATGGCTAACTTGGACTGTAAATGGCTTCTAAAGAGCAAAGCATATACTGTAAGCCCTCCCAGTGCCTCCAACAAGCTGACATCAACAAGGCATCTGGGACAAGTGTATGCTAGTAATTCATCTTAATTATTTGTCAGCAAAGCCATCCTAATAGGATGTGCCTTTCATTTTGATTAAAATGACCCTCTGAAACATGGTCCTCATAGAAAGTTGACAAGCAGAGGTAAATTTTGAACTGTCTAGCGCTTCTAATTTTGTCTCTGGAAACTGAAAGTGCTGCTAAATACTCTTACGTAACTATTCCCTCTGATTGCCTCTCTCTGCTTAGCTTCCACATCATGAAGAGCCTGCTCATACCTCTTTGGCAATCAACAATGATAATAGTCACCTTTGGTCCATGTGACATTCCTTTTATTTCTGATTTTCTGCCTCCATAGCATGATTTGTACTATTACTTGAGTGCATCAGTACTTCAACACTGTAGTTATATTAACTACTCTGCTTAAATCAACTCGTATTTTTAAGAAGAAAACCCCCCAAACATAGCCGTGTATGTGACCAACACCTCTCATGCCTTCTGAAAGGTTTTAATCTTGTGATTTATGGGTTTTTTTAAGGTATAAGCTGACAGGTACATTATGTCCCAATATTCAGATATATTACACACTTCAATAATAGATTTTAATCATACCGCCATAACACGATATTTCTTTTAGGAACCTCATTTTTAAGATGTCCTAGGACCTATCATCCTGAATTGGTAACATAAACAAAACTGACATTTGCTGTAAGGATGTAAGACCACAGATTTGATATTAGAGCTGTCAATACAGACTTTCAGAAGTCTTTCAACTTCAATTAGACCATAGCACATTTCACTTTACGATTCCAGTTACGTACGAAATGCAATTTCAATATTACTATCCTAGAAGTTGTGTATACAATTAGCAGACACTGATAGCACCTTTAGGGACTAGTGCTGGGTATCAGACAGATCAAAAGGTGCAACAAGAAAAGATGGCTAGCTTAGAAAGGCAGCTGTGGAAAGAAAACACTGCCAAGTAGGCTGTCAGTAGGAAGACAATAACAGAGTAAATAGTAACACTAGCTGGAAAATCTGCGAAAAAAAAACCAACCCAAACCAAAATCAAACCCAAACAATTTCTTGCTTTTCAACTACCTCTCACAAATTCTAACAGAGAAAAAATAGGTTGTAACATTTCAGGGAGCTCAAATGAAAAAAAAAAAACAAACAACAAAACACAAAAAAAAACCCCACAAGATATACAAGTATTTTTGAAGGAGTTATACAAACTTCTCCCTCCACAGTTTTGGAAAGGGTAACTTATCCCTTACTTAAGCGTTTGGGGATGCTCCAAGACAATGCAATATAGTGCATAACATCTGTTTAGTCTGAGCATAAACATGCTGTATTCCTTTTTTTTCACCCTTATAATCCCATACCTATACCATGTCAGTATCAGCCTTAAAAAATAAAAATGATGAGAAAAAAACATTATCCCACAGATTTTAATTTACTGTCTTGGCACATGGAGGCTAATGATTAACAAGACTTAGAATATTAATTCAAATTCTGCTCTTGTGAGACCTCACTTGGAGCATTGTGTACAATTCTGGTGTTCTCAACATAAAAAGGACATGCAACTGTTGGAACAAGTCAGAGGAGGGCTGCGAGGATGATCAGGGGGCTGGAGCACCTCCCCTATGAAGACAGGATGAGAAAGTTGGGGTTGTTCAGCCTGGAGAAGAGAAGGCTGAGTGGAGACCTCATAGCAGCCTTCCAGTATCTGAAAAGGGCCTACAGGGATGCTGGGGATGGACTCTTCATTAGGGACTGTAGTGATAGGACAAAATGCAATGGGTTTAAACAGGGGAAGTTTAGACTGGATGTAAGGAAGAAGTTCTTTACTGTGAGGGTGGTGAGGCACTGGAATGGGTTGCCCAGGGAAGCTGTGAATGCTCCATCC
>JAOEHY010036181.1:13176-57754 GCA_025447955.1 Psilopsiagon aurifrons
TGGGTGGGGGAATGGCATGTAATTGCACAGGCATTTTCCTAGGTGCTCTGAGTAAATGTGTCTGCTATTCTTCATTGTAGTTTGCCATTTTTCCTCCATTACTTGCCTCTAATACAGCATTTGTCAGTCAGTTACAAAATCAGACTTGACAGTCTTCTGGTTTCACAACTGCTCACAAAACAAAATAGGAATTCTAGAAAACAGGACTAATCAGTTTTTGAGCTACCATTTTAACATGTAAAGATGCCAAGAGAAGTATGAGGTAGTTTACTGGCCAGGGAAGAAAGCAACATTGCAATTAATGCCAAAAGTTACAGAAAGAAAGGTTCTGTCTGCAGCCGTTGATGGCACTTAGCAAGGAAGACTTGCTACTAGGACAGCCAGGTGAGCAGGCAGACCTTTCCTGTCCTGACCACACTGTGCATTTTATTTAGAAAGAGAACTTTGCCCAGGTTTGTCTCTGGTAAGCTAGACTCATCAGATCACTGAATCAACTGATCACTGATCAGTTCCTGGCATCCTGCTTCAAAGGCATTTTGTTCTTACCACAAAGGAACATGCTGGACTAAGTATACATTTTGCTCAGTGTTCAGCAGGACTGACACCCCAAGGCTAGTTTTGTTTTTCCTAGCCAGCCAGCTGGGGTGTTTTGCTTTGCAGTTCAAAAGAGAATTTCTTGCTGAGTTTCATCTCCAAGGGATGTGTGGCTTATAAAGCCTCTGAGAAGACTGGTAGCAAGAAGGTCTGCCCTCATGGATAGTGTACTGGCATAGCAGTCAAGGAACATTTTTGATTCTTCATTGGCTTCTGCAGTTGGATGGTGTGGAGCATGTCACCGTGCTCCTGTGGCCCAGTTTTGTACATCAGCACCTTACTGGTTAGGTTGGCAACAATTTGGGTATGGTAACAAAACACAGGGTTCTTTGCACATGAGCTTTCAATTCTGCATCAGAGTCCTGATATGCTGTGAATGTGTTGGGATTTATGAATGTTTTGCAGCGTTGTCACCTTTTCTTGCCCAATCAAAGCTGAAGTACTCTTGTTAATTGTATACAGCATTTAAAGCTTGTGAGTGTTAAGTATGGGAAGGAAATGTCCAATGATTAGATCACTGGTTTTCCTCACATGAAAAGATCTAGTGGTGTAGTAGTGAGGCTGCTAAGGAAAGGCATAATTTTCTGAGGCAAAATAGAGCTTAAATTAGAAATGTAGTTTTCAGGGACTCTTCAAAGACCATAATAAAGTTCTTGTCCTGGTTACTCTTTGGGATATTACTGGAATGCAATGAATGATTATTTTATTCTTTTTGACATTTCTCCAAGGACAGTTTTTGAGATTAAGCAAACAAATCTATCCTCCCCCTTCCTCTGCCAGCTTTAGACAATGAGATCTTCAACAGGAGCTCTGACTTCAGGACAAAATGACAGATTGTAATTTGAACATGAATATAGTAGGCATTCAGGCATTTATCAGATACACGTAATTTCATGTGTATATCTGAATCTGAAGTTGAAATATGATGGCTTCCTGGAGCAGGTCTTGTTCTAATTTCTTTTACATTTTTAACATCTGTAGTGGATCTTTTGCTGTATCATCTTAGGTTTGTACTTAAATCTAGATATCTTCCTGTATCCAATTTAGATATTTTCAGAAGTCCATATCTATGAGAGAATAAGAATTGAAAAACATGTGTTTGTATAGCACCAGGTGAAATGAGATGAACATAACTTTGAGGAGAGTTTTCAGTCTAAACAGTGGACATAGGGGTACATGATCATATAGAGATGGGAATAAGTAGTTTATGAATAGTAAAGTGACAAAAGGTAGTTTCTTAAAAGCTGCTATTTGGAACTTAAGGGAAACATGCCTCAAGATTCTGTATTCAGACTTTTTCAGTGGACTCCAGAACACCATCAGCTACCTCCCTTTTACCATTTCCTGAATGTTGGCTTCCTTGTCTGTGCCTTCTGCTTGTAGAGGCGTAGCACTGTGTCTCTTCCCTCTGCTCCTGGTGTACTCTATGCTTGTTTGCTTCCTGTTCTTCAGGTTTGTGTTTCGCTTGCTTAAGCCTCTAACACTTTCACAGAAAGTTAAGAGTATGAGGTAAAGGGAAAATTAGTTTTGACACTTTAATTGTTTGTGAAAAACAGAGAATTATTTCAGGACCTCATCAGTGTTACCTTGTTGCTATTGGTGGGCCTTAATCACCACCTGAGAGGTAGAATCTGTCTGTGCTTTGGTTTTTTTCTGGAGCTTATGCTGGTTTCATTCTGGCAGGCTTGACTTATTGCTGGTTTTGTATTATAATGCTGTAGCAAAAGGGAGTGTCAAAAGCATATGAAAGGATGCAAACAAGTTATAAAATTAAACTCCAAATCCTAAATCAAAGTGATAGAAGTGTTTTCTGTTCCTTGATTTCCCACCCACCACTTCTTTGCACTTATCCCAGCAATGTTAGACATGAGCTTGAAACTCTTCTGTTTCATGAACTGTTATATATGTAAAATGTTGGAATTTCTTTTAGATCAATTTCAGCTGGAGCAAACAAGAGCTCGCCGTCAACTCCTTCCTTCTATATTGCAGGCCCACTCCCCGATGGATGGGAACAAGCTATGACCCAGGATGGAGAAATTTACTACATAAACCATAAGAACAAGACCACATCTTGGCTAGACCCAAGGCTTGACCCACGCTTTGGTAAAAGTTCATATCGCTTCAGAATTTCTGATTTGCTTCAGTTCACTCAACTTTAGTATTTCAGGCATATTTTGAAAACTTCTTATAGTACAATTTTAATTTGAATTATAGAGACCTTATTTAAATCATTATTTATAAAATACTAAATGGATTAGCATAATTCCTTTAGGAGTATATGTCACCAAAGTTTCTAATGCTAGGGGTTGGTATTTTGCTGATCCATACAGTTCCCAAAATCTGTGGCATTCAGAAATTACCTATCTAGAGACAGTTTCAGCCAAGCTCACTCTTTCTCATAAAATTGCAAAACTTTACCATGGAGGAATCTTAATTTCCAAACAAATACTTCTGTTCTTTTGTGCCGTCTTCAAGAAGAAGGCATTGTCAAATAATAATTTATGCTGTTTAAATACACTTGAAAAACACATACCAGCTTATAATTCCAGCTTGTCATAGTGATGATCATGACAAAACTTTGTTTTAAACAATAAGGAGATAAATGGTAGGTTTTGTTGCTTCTACTTTAATAATCTTCTTATGGTGTAAAGACTATATAATACTGGAAATAGAAATAATAAATTAGGGATCACATGGTCTAGATGTAAAACTGTAATGAAATAGAATTGATAACTCATTTTTTTACGTTTTTTTATCTGTATGAAGTGCAGAGCTGCAAATGTTTCAAGAAAACATTTGCACTGATGACTATGAATAGCAATACATGTAATATTAAGGAATTCTAAACTAGTCCCTTGGATTGTCCAGGTGATTGTTCTGATGTATTTAAGGTGGTACTACAGCTTTAGTTTTTGTATAAAGGCCATGACTGGTGTATGTAAACTGTATTAGTTGTATTAATTTGCCTTTGATTTGTTTTCCCAATAACTTGCTATTTTCAACTCCTTTGGATTTTAGTTATTTTTCCAGAGCCATGGAAAAAACAGTAGGGGTAAAAAATAAAAAAAATATAAAAAAAATCAAGAGATCATTGTGGTTTCCAGACTTTAGTTTTGGACTCCATGCAACTAAATGAAAACAGTGTGCAGATCACTGAGTAGGTCAGGCTGAGGGGATACAAAGCCTTTGAAGCTTTACAGGGGTTGATCTAACAACAACTGTGGGCCCCTTTTGGGAGAGGCATTAACTCCATGAATGCCATATAAACACAGAGCTGCAAAACTCACAGTCACTGTTCTGTTTCGTTTTCCTGAAATGACTGTTAGAAATTTCAGCGTTTTTGTTCTGTAGACTTGAGTGCTTACTTTAAACATCCGTTTGCTCTTCTGGAGAGCACCAGATTGTCACACTTTGTTTATAAACTGCTCACCAGTTTGAAGACAGGTTGAACCGCTGTGCAACTTGAGCCCAAAGGTGGGGCGCGTATTGAAGGTTGTCAGTTTTGGCAAATGTCCCTGCTGGCTTTAACACCAGCCAGATTTGCAGACCGGTTTGTATGTTGTAAGGGGAGTGTGTGGATAATTTGCAACTTCACAATTACTTAATATGTGAATAAGGCTGAAAAGGAAGCAGTCATCTTGAAAATCAGTGTTGCCTTTCGCAGTTAAAAGAGGCAGGTCGATTGTATTTACTTATGTAATCTTGCAGGGTATGTATTTTTCTTTTCTTTGTATTACTTTATAGTTTCCAGTGATGAGCTTGAATTAAAAAGGAATGTGGAAAAGGCTTTAATTGACAGAGGCAGTGAGTGAGATGAATCTTGTTTCTCAGAAATGTTTTGTACTCCCATAAATACTATGGTTTAACTCTTAAGGGCAAAAACTACTTGTCTTGTGCGTGCTGAAACTCAGTCAAATGTTAGGGCTGTGCAGTTAAACTGAAAGAAGTTAGTAATGTCCAAAAGACTGCATGAGGGTTTCTTGCTGCATAGCTTCCCTTTTTGGGCCCACTGCATATGTGTATCCCAGACAGGCTTGAGTACATGCCAAAGCTCTTCATTTTGTGGTCGGACTTTTAATCTGTTCCAGACCTTTTCAGTCAAAGAGCTCAAGTTTAACTGAAAGGGGCAGGAAAGAGAAAAAAGAAGCATGTGGGCTCTTCAGATCTAGAGTGATGGCAAATAGAGACAAGCTGCTAGCTGCTGTTGAGCTTGAAAGAGTTCCTTGCAATCTTAAGTTGTATGTATTGTATTGTGGTTTATGTTTTTATCATTTGAGCCAAGAAAATACAAAATTTTCTTCCTTTTGCTTTCTTACTTGTGACCTCCTTAAGTCACTCCAGTAAAGAAGAAAAAAATCTGTTTGACAGAGCGAGCTTACCGAGCCTTGCATTTATTTATCATGTGGAGATCCTCAACAAATATGTGCTGTGACCCTAAATAGCAAGTGAATGACTCAGAAGTTTACCTTTCTGTGTTTAATATAGGTTGAAAATCCTGTTGGGTTTTTCCCCCTGGAGATTATCATTCCCTTTTTTATGACTGTGTTTTAATATAAGAGCTTAAATTTTACTATTTTTTTTTTTACTACTAACACTTTCAGAAGCAATCCTAAGTGAAATCATCTGTCATGTTGAAGCATTTGATTAGTACAGTGATACTAATGTTGATTGAAACAGAAGAAATTCATTTCTTCCTTGATGATGCAACTTTCATGAATCTGAAGAACCATTGAAAACAATAACGCTGTTGAATGGTATGTGCAAACATACTCTTCTCTTCCAGTACTCAGAAACAGAAGGTTTGAAGAGTCTTTGCCCTTGTGCTTCTGAATTCCCAGCTTCCAGGGACAGCCCTTATGTCTTTATATATTCCTCACTGGATGGAAGCTTTACATTCATCTTCATTTTCTCCTGTAGGTGTGCATATACCTCTTTTTCCCCTCCTTTTTCTTTTTATAAAAAAGTAGTGCTGGTAATTTTCCATTAGCGTAGCTAGAAAGGAGAGAGGAAGGTGGATCAGTTTTAAGAAATTGTTTTAGGCGGACACACCTACTTGCTGACTTGGTAAGGGGAATTCGGGTATTGCATTCATGCTTTTAAACAGGAAATAAAATGATGTAGTTAATATGGATTCTTTCTTGGAGCAGGCTTTTAAGACTAACGTGTCAGATAAGAGTTGCAGTCCGAATACCCGCTGTGGAGTAGGCTGGATCTAAAACCCTAGTGCTCCAAGTTGAAGATAAGGACTTTGATCCAAGACTCAGCTAAAATCTTTGAAGTGGGCTTGAGGTCTTCAGCTGTACCTCTTATGCAGCAGTGAAGTCTTGTAGCTCAGATGTTGATCATCCAAGTCTATGTATTTGACTTTAGAACAGTTTTACATTAGAAGAATTCACAAACTCTAAAATCTAGAAAAGAAGTAAGTATGAGAGAAGGGTCTTCTCGTGCCAAGCGCAGTCAGTCATGAAAGATGACAGGAGATCAAAGGAATGGGGATGGAAGGAGGGATCATTAGGCCTGTGTCAGCAAGATTCTTGTCTAGTGGAGCATCTGGTACAAACATGCTGTCCTACCTTCTCAGTGCCTTTGCAGGCTGCATAGTAAGAGGCTTCAAATTACTTTTATTTATACATTTATTTATTTAAAAGGTTATTTCTTTAAGCTAATTGGACTGTCAGGTTGAGTTTGTGTTTTGGACTGGTTTGTCTTTGACTGCCTTCTGCTGTTGTTTATTGGTCATCCTTCACAGATCCTACTGATTTTTCTTCTTAAGCCTTCCAGATAAGTTAATAAGTTACCTTGATAGTAAAAGAACGTAAGGGTAGGAAGCAGGTCAGCTGTGCATTCGGAGTGGCTGAAGTTGGTGAAGTAGAACATCTGTTTTTTCTATAAATTTCCTAGAACCAGTTTGTTTGGAATTGTTCAGGTTTTTTGCTACAAGTTTCCAAGAATTGGCTTTTGTATCAAGTACCATTAATGTGATTTTAAACTGTTATTTAAGTTTGCAGATGATAGGGCTTGTTTTTGAAATGCAACTCCAAAGTAATTTGCCTTTTGAGGAAACTTTTTACATTCAAAGATGGGTCATGAAGTGGGAAAATACCAGAAACTGGCAGTTTATGTCTGCATGTGTAGCAGGTTGCTGTAAGTCTTGTGTTTAAACAGCAGTACTACATTATAGAGAAGTCAGACAATTCTGTCTGCAGGAATTGGAGTAAAACAAGATAGTGTTTCAGTTTTCTTGTTATTTTATTCCAGACCTCAGTTTTATAGGCTTGTTACTATTGATCATACCAGTGTTGCACATGCCCAGTCCTTTTCCTTCTGTTCTTTCAAGTGTCAGAGCTGCCATATGGGGAATAAAGCAAATGATGTGACCTCAGATTGATATCATTGCCACAACTTCATTTTTATCACTCTCACTTAGAGATTATGTTAATGTTTTTTTTCTTAAGTTCTGTATGAATTCTGGATGAAGGGGAAGGCAAGGGAAGATAGTGTTTAATATGATTATGCAAAGGGCCATAGGGGCCCTTTGTACAGTATCTGCTTGATATACATGAGTAAGAAAAGGAATAAAAGCGGCAAGAATTGGAGTATAGAGGATGCACATCAAAATTTTCTACTTTTTTGTAGTGCAGGAACCTTTGAAACAATGAAAAGGGCTTGTTCAGAAATATTGAAGTAAAATGCGCCTGTAGATTTCATTGAAACATGTTTTTACATTTCTGTTAGTAAAACCCAAAAAATAAACTGCACACCAAATCTGATATGTGCTTAAGATTCAGAGCATCTCCTGTTTTTCAATTATCAGAAATTAAATGAAAGTATTCCATACTGTTGCTTTCTTATCCTTTACCTGTCTAGCACTTTGATACATGTATCCTAAAATTAGTTTGTAGGAGCCTTGCCAGAGGCGTATGTTTGGGCAAGACAGAACTGGAACCCTAGACTGGAAGCATTTATTCTGTGTCCGGTCACAGTGGCATTCCAGGTTTTTTAAATTGCAGATCTACCTTCCATTTCTGCACAAAAGCAGAGCATGAGTCAAATTTGGTTTTGATCTGCAAATGCAATGGCATATTCTTGTTTACATGCTCTCTAAAAGAAATAGTGTATTTGACTCATCTGAAAGGTATAGTGGTGTTAGATTTTTCACTTCCCTGTCTCTCTCTTCCAGAAGACCAGTTTCAGGAAGCTGCTTAGGATGGGGAACAGATTTCTGTATATAGGTGTGTGTGTCAGGGAATGTGGTCAGATAGAGCAGCAGCAGTTTTCAGTGAACCAGTGACTTGTGTCAAAGTGAGCTGCTTGTGAATCTGCAGAGGCAGATGAAATTTCACTGGTAAGCATCCCTTTCTAATAGGGGATGCTGCCATTATGGTAGCAACAATAAAAGTTTATTAGTTGTTCAGCAGAAAGTGAAATCTTGTTTCTTCAAAAGCAGGATGTATTTAGGTGTCTCCACTGAACATAGGTCAGTGAAGAAATTGTTAAATCCATCCACAAGTATTGTGTAAGGTACCTACTTTGTGTAGATTTATATACTAACAAAAACAAAAAAAAAGAACCCATCACTTTTTAGGGATTTGTCAGGGCAGTACGTTTATGCAAGTTTGTATGTGTTTGGGGTTTCGTTTTGTTTTCAGAATAATTTAACCCTGTTTGAGAAAGGAGATTTGTTGGTAATGGTGTCTTTATACCAGTAAAGATAATGCATACCTTCAGTGCTGGGTTGGAACAGCTGTGACCATGAAATAAAAATGCCCTCTTAATATGGGGTCATTTTTTCTACCATAACTTTTTAATGCTGCAGTTTGCACATCTCTGTGAATGAGCATACTACTATGTTAAAAATTGAAGGTAGATTGTTTTGAACACATCACTCATTATCTGTAATCTAAATATATATATACATACACAATAATTATATACTCTGTATCTAATCATATATAATCTGAAATTCAAAGAAGCGTCAGCTTTTTTCCTTCTTCAATTCAGTCATGTTGAAACACGATTTGTTTCTTATATACAGAAAACAGTTTCACTTGAGTTTTTGACAGGAAACTGTTGATTTTATTTTTTCTAAATTAGAGTATTTTTCTCTGGATTTCATAACTTCTGTTTAATCATTTCTTCTAATGAGTTTATGACAGATAAAAAAAAGATGCAGATGTTCAGGTGCATATACACAGAGTTTGTTCCACTCAAATGAATTACAGGAAATTTCATTTAAAAAAAAAATTTGTGGTGTTTTTTTTTTTCCCCCTCCATATTATTTTATATGAAATTATACAGAAGCTTGTCTTTTGACCTAATCAACCCAAGAAGTATTATGTAGTGATTGAGCAGTGAAACTGCAGCTGATAACCTTTACGTAGACTCTTTGCGGATTAAACTTTGGTCTAAAATGTGGGTTAGCTTTGATAGGTTTCGACAGGTACTCAGCAGTATTCATCAGGCAAACATGGGGCTATGATGAATTCAGAGTCCTCCACTTTCTGTTCTCTTCAGTGTTTCATACATACAGTTTAAACTTTGATGGCATTAGTTGAGGTTTCTCCTTGTAATCTGTTCTGTGCGGGGATGTCTTACATAGGTCTCCTGCAGTAATGTTACACGCAGTGTAATACTTACACTGTCAGTTCCATTGTGTATGAAGATCCAAAATTAAAGTCAAACTTTTAAAAAATTGTTTAGACTTCCAAAATTGAAATTTCTTTCTTTTTAAAGAATTAAAAAAAATCATTTTCTATGCATGCACTGAGCAGATGTTTCTTATAGCTGTTTGTTTCTACTGAATCTCATTTATATTTGCTTTTCTGGCTGGCCAGAGTATTTCAGTTCTTCTGAAACTAGCATACCTTGAGTGAATGTGCTTTTTAAATATTACTGTTGAATTCTGGGGGAGAAAAGGTGAGATCCATGAACAACGGCAACAACATTTTACTCCAGTTTAGTTTCCAGAACGTTAAGAGTCTGTCTGCAGATGCTGTAGAATCATATTGATGGTCAAACAATCCCAACTGTTGCTCATCTGCCTTTTAGGATACAGGAAGACTTAAAAACAACTGCAGCTTTATCAAAGAAAACAAAGAACTTTTAAAATTAATTCATACTATTTTAATCAGCATGTAGTGATAGAAGAACAAAAAGAAAAATACTAATTTAATTTGAATATAAATAATTGATAAATGCAGAGTAACCAATCTGTAGTTTGGACATGCTTCTGCAGTAGGTGGTATTTTCATTAGATATATCTTGCTTTAACTAGGAGTCTAGCTCAGGAGTGTGTGAATATTTATTCTTACCTAATACACTAGGATTTGTTTATGCACTTCAGGCAGCAAAATGATCTGGAGAAGATCATTCAGGCTTCCTTCTTACTGTAAACTCCAGGATTCTCAGGTTAACTGTAGGCTGAAAACAATAGCATATTTTATTGTGCTATCTTTTAGGTTGTTTTGTAACAGCAGCATTATGAAACTGAAACTGGAATTTCCTTAAAGTAATATAGCAATGCGTGATAAAGAGTGCAGTCCAGAAACATGACTTGTATCCTGATTCAACAACAAATTGTTGTACCAAGTCTCTCTAAAAAAAGCCACTTGGAACAAGTTTTTATTACTTCCGAGACTTATTCTTTCAAATCCTGCTGGTAATTTTTTTTTTTCTTCACGGCTCTTTTCAATTTAATCAAAGAGGATTTTTGCCTTTGCTGCAGTGCTGCAGACTAGCACCATTCATAAACCTGACCATAGCCAAAAAATGATGCACAAAAAAGCTGTCTGGTTTCCAAGTGAAGCCGAAGGGGACAAGTGCTCTCTTTCAGTTCCTTCAATGGAAAAACTGATTCTTATTAAGAGCAGTAAGTTATAGTATGTTCAAGCCCTGAGCTTTGTTGTTGTTTGAATAAATAATGTCTTTAAATTTGCAGATTAAGATTAGGTTTAGTTTTGAAGGGTGAAATGATAAATACAAAAGAAAACTCATCAAATATTCAGCTGTTGCTGTTAATCATTATGGGTGCTCTGCAGCAGTCTTTGGAAATTCTGCATAGGAGAAAGGTGCTGAGGTGCTGTGTTACTGCAAACTGTCTGTGCCATGGGATGTGTGATTTTAATTGGCATTGGATCTTGGGAGAGAATTAGCCTTTTATGTTTTGAGTTGTTAACAATCTGCTGGCCTTTTCTCTCCAACTCTGATGACTGGTAATTGTTTCCCGCTTTTGATTTGGTTTTGGTCCCCCTCTCCTCCCCCCATTAAGGATGTAGACAGTAGTCTAAACTTGTTTTAGTAACTGTCAAATATTATCTGCTACAGTACAGAATGGGCATTTTGCTGTTGAGTTTGGGCAACAGAACTTCTAATACGTAACATTTGAAGACCACTAATTCTCTGTTCTCAACAGCATGTTGCAGCTATTACAATTGGCTGTATTCTGCCGATAGTGAAGCTAAGCCATATTCTAGGACAGCAAGATCTTTATTGTCTTAAGTTGCCCATGGTTTTTAACTTGTCTGCCCCTCCTCCTCCTCTGTCAAATCCCCCTCTTCCAGAAACAAAGACTTGTTTGTTCCTTCTCTGCCTGTGAGGTCTTTGCAGACTCTGCTGTGTGGGTGCAGAGCCCCTTATTTAAATGTTTTCCATAGCCATGGAAGGTAAGGAATAGGATGCATTAGAAAACTGGCAAGTCCTAACTAATAGATAGATGAAGCCCTTTGCCTTCGAATTCAAATTACTTGAAAAGAGCTGTGTGTGTCAGGATTCTCACAAACCCTTAAGGTGTGGAAAAATATAATGTGCTTATCTGAGATCATGTTAATAAACATATTCTATAGAGTGCAGATTTCTACAGTTGTGTCCTCAGTAAGTAATGGAGAGTTGAGAATTAAAAAAACTCCTGAACCACAAAACAGCCCAAACCCAAAGCAAAAACTAAGCCCAACAGTAATAAAAACTTTAACCCCTCTGTTTTTTTCCTGTCACTGGAAATGAACTGTATTTTCTCTATTTTCTTTAAATATTGTGTTGGAAACTATAGAGAAGTACATTCTTCTTTCCTGTTTGCTTTGAAGATACAGTCAAGATGGCTGAAAATCATTCAGAGTTATTAGCGGTGGTGTTTTTTTCCCCTGATTCTTCACTTGGGTGTGTTGTTAAGTCAGTAAAATTCAGTTAGCAGTATCTTTTTTTAATGTGTCCAAGCTTTTAAATTTAATTTCACAGTCAAAATAGTTCCATTATATGAAAAACATCTCCCTGGTCTGTTCTGAGGACAGTTAAAAATCTTGTCAATTTGAAGTCTTTCGCAGTTGGATTCTTGAAATAATAAAATGCTCAGAAAAATCTTTTTAATGGGTACCTGAATGAGGTCATGAAACTATATTTTTAGATTCAGTTTCTGAAGAGTTACAAAATTATATAATAATTTTCCCAAAATATTTATTGATGAATATTATATACACATTGAAGTCTCAGTATCTTATTGTGGTATTTGTGGTTTAGATACACTTTTAGTTCAGAAACATTACTTTGAAAATGCACATTAGGAGACATTTCAGGGATCTATGATGAGGGAACATTATGAAAAACATAAGTCAAACATGATTTGTTTCTTACAGTTTTAATTGCAGTGTCAGTAGATGAGAAGAATGAAAGAAACTGTGATCAGAGAGCTCCAGAACAATACAAGCAGCTGTCAGAAAGATAACAATACATAAAATATTAAGAATTTGGCATGAGAAGGAAGTTGGTTCCAGAATAATACTTGTATGGTACATGCAGGAAAACCAAATTCATAACATGTTGAAGGGATGTTAATGATACTGCGTTTAAGTGTTTAACTGAGGTTAGAAACTGTTAAATTTTCATGAGTTTATCTGTCACATGACTTGGCTGTGAACTGTGTGAAGCAGGGGCTCCGAAACCATGATTATATAAATTGGAGATGAGGCCATAAAGGTGGCCTTTTTAACTAAAAGAAAATTGACATTCTTCAGCTTTGGGAACTTAATTTTTACAAGCTAGGTGGTTTGCTTTTAGCTTAGATGTGCTTCTTTCAGGTGATTGTATTTTTCTAACCTTTGTCCCTCTTTACTTTCCACTGTAATTGACCTTCCTCCTTGTTTAATAGCAGGGTTTGAATCCTGGAACTTCTGAAATGTCGCACAGACTTCTGCTTGAGTTGCAGAATTAGCTAACAGCAAGACAAGGCTGGTTTCTGTTGTCCTATACTAACCCTTTCCTTGTCTGCATTTAAGGTGAAACAGGTTATGATATGAAAACCAACAGGCATGGTCCTTGTTCTAGACTTGGTAGGTTTCTTGGTATAAGAGAGAAAGGAGGAGGTATCTCCTACTCCAGTGGTGTCCAGATTGTCTAGAGCTGCTAAGTGGGCTTTTTAGCTTCAACTTCATCCTAATTTGGTAGATGTAGCTATTCCTGCTGCTGTCAGCCTTCCAGCAGAGATTGCCCAGTGGAGGGCGAGTGGAGCTTGTAATTAATAGTTCACTGCTCAGATCCTTGCAGGACAGCTGTTGGTGTTGAAACTTCTGCAGTTCCTGATGTCTTGGGGCATGTGAACCTTCTGTGTATGTTCAGCAGAGCAACAACCTGCTCTGCTGCTGGCCTAGGTACCATAGCTCATGTCACAAATCTGGTTGATTGGCTCACCCTGGTTGCCTCTTCCTGAAGTTCAGTTTTGATGGTAAAGTGGTAATGGAAGTCTTTTAAGATCAACTGCTTGATTTTAAGCTTTCATGCACAGTAGCATTATCATCCGTCTCCTTTTTTCCCCCTACTGGGGCAGGATAGGACTTGCAGCTTGGAATTGAACATCTAATGCTTTATATTCACTCTGTTGTTTCTACTTGGTACTGAGATTCAGTTTCTATTCCTACTTTACCTGTTCACGCTACCTGTAGGATGTTTTATCATGATCATATGTATGAAGCTGTCTTGCAAGTAACTACACAAGACTATTTCAAATTGCTTGAAGCTACATGACACTTGATTTTATTTTGGCTTGACTCATGAAAATCTGACCCAAAAATTAGACTATTGATTCTGTGGTGGACCTATAGAATAGTCGAAAAGGTAGACTAGAGAGAGGAGTAACTGGTTTTTTACTTTTCTGCTCTCCCCCCAATGAGCATATGGCATTTCTTCTTCATATGTTAACTCTCAATGGAAGGATGAGCTGTGGAAGGGGGAAAACGATCAAGGCTGTGAAGCAGCAGCTGGTTTTACTGTTACTTTGAGATAAATATATTTTGGCTTTTGTAGAACAGAAGAAAAACACTATTGTAACTTAAGTTAAACACTCATAAGACAGGGGAGACTGAAGGACTTTTCAGAGAAGAAATGATACAGATTCTTTATGAGAGCTCTCCTTTATTCTGATAGTTAGAAGTGTTAATGTTCCAGGAATCCTCTATATATGATGAAAATGTTGATTGAGACCTACACAACAGATGGCTTTCTTTGTACCGAATCAGCCTGTCATCCTAAAAGAAGCTCGTTCTTTTTTTTTTTTTCCTAGTTCCCATAAACCATAATCCTCATTCCCAGGGAAAGATAAAAAAATAAAAATCCATTCCGCACTGCCATCACTGCTTCAACAAATGAGTTCTGTAGGATACTGTGAATGTTAACAGATTCAGGCTGCTCTGGACAACAAGATACAGAGTTAATTCCAAAACTGAAAGCCCCTCAAAACAGTGCCCTTGTAGTACAGCCTTTCCTAGGCCTGTTTCCTAGCCCTCAGCCTTTCCTAGCCCTCTGTATCACTATTGGAACTCCAGTGCCTCTGTTGACTTTAAACATACAGGTCTAGAGTGGGGAAAAATCAAGGGCTGTCAAGCAGATGCATCCTAGTCATGCATTATTTTATAAAATAAGATTATCTTATGTCTTGCTCTTCTGGGGGAAGGGAAGATGAGTTCTCATTGTACATTAGGCATACAAGATGTCACTTTTTCTTCTCGTCACCCCAGAAAAGATGCATCATGTATTTCTGTGGGGTAAAAGAAAATGAAGCATCAGCAAAATGTTTCCTATATTGATGGCAGTATTTGGCTGTGTAATTCATCTCTTTCTGATGATAAAGCTGTTTCTGTACCAGCTCTAATTTTTCATGACAGGATGCCCTCAGTGGAGCCAGTAACACTCAAAAGTTGATGTGACAAGGATGTGAATGATTGTTGCATGCTCTTGGGCAACGTGGTCTAGTGTTTGGGCAACATTGGTCTAGTGGAAGTTGTCCTTGCCAGTGGCAAGGGGGTTGGAACTACATGATCTTAAGGTCCTTTCCAACCCTAACTATTTTATGATTCTATGACTTGCACCACATTGAGAAGAACGGTAGCTTTTAATCAAGTGTAGTTTGATATAAGTGAGATGTTTTGTCATTCTGTGTGTTCTCAAGTTTAATGATTCTAAGATTTCACATGAATAGGTGATTTTGTAGTATTTGTGTGTAAATTGAGAATAGTTTATTAGGAAGAAGATACATCTTTCTCATTAAACTTGAAATGTTTTACTGCTTCTTCGAATTTTCCACCAACTTATGCATTTGACTGTTTTCAGATACTTTTGGAGCAAGTGTGTACTCTTAAGCATGAGACTCTTACATTGATTTTACAGGAATAACATGTATGAGCAAACATTTCACACTCTGAACATCAACATAGCTGCATGTTTTGTACTGTCATGGCTTGTAATTTTATAAGGTTTTTAATCTGTGCCTTCTAAGGATAATGCTTTCCTGATGCGTCTTTGTATTTAATTTTTAAATGTTTATTGTTTTGGTTCCTTAGCCATGAATCAGCGAATCAGCCAAAGTGCTCCAGTGAAACAGCCACCTCCTCTGGCCCCTCAGAGTCCCCAGAGTGGTGTGATGGGAGGGAGTAGCTCCAACCAGCAACAACAGATGAGACTTCAGCAGCTACAGATGGAGAAGGAAAGGCTGAGACTGAAGCATCAAGAGCTGCTTCGGCAGGTGAGGCCACAGGTTAGACACCTACTTCCACTATTTCTTTTGTATGTTATGTTTTGTTTTCTCTAAGTTGTTGTTTCAGTAAGTCCTGAATACCAATGATTGTACAAAGCTTTGAGATATAAAAACATCTGAATTCATTCGGTTACTGGTATCAGCTTGGGTAGTGGAAGCATCTGACTTAGCAGACTGAAGGATTTTGCTTTCCTCCCTCATTGCTCTCTCTAACAAAACTCTTCAAGAACAGGCTTCTTTACTGTTAGGATGACATCATGGACTGTTGATCTGATTGGTTATTCCTCGTGAGATTGTATTTCATGTTCATTGAGTTCTGAGTCATGCAAAAAGCAAGAAGTTGGTTCCCACAGCTGCTTTAGTTCTCCCTAAGTGGAGGAAAGCCTTTCACTTTTAGAAGCGGTCAGTCTGTAAGATTTCAGAGTGCTTTTACAGTTTATGCAAGATGTGTTGAGAAGACACCTTGTTGATAAAATCTTACCTGTTAAACAGTGGAGTGGAGCATGAAGGAAGTGAATTACTCGTGCTGCATTTTGAACGTGTGGTTTTCTCATGCTGAAGAATTTCAAACTTGATAATGAGGCTTTCAGCTATTCCTTTCAGTATTTTTCTACTGTATGCATATAGCTGTAGCAAATGTTGAAGTGTAGGACTGGACACTGGAATCTCTGGATTTTGGATTTGGGTGCACTTTAAGCCTTCTGCTTCAATTTTCCCATCTGAATGTTTCACAAGTTAATATTGTCTGTGCTAGATACTTATGATATTCTTTGGGTTTTGTTGACGCTGGTAGAGAAAGCACTAATTTTTCTTTGAAGAAAACCTTAAGTCTTACCCTCTTCCCTTTCACTTTGGGTGATGGGCCTTCTTTCAGGAGAGGATGATATCTTAATGTTCCTCAGAGACAGCTCTTCTCATTCTTCATCACCTGCAGCATTCTGTCCTGAAATCTGACTTCCATTGTCCCCTTTGTACTCAAGTTCTGTTTTGTAGGAGTCTTCAGCATCTCTTGGTGTGAGATGGGTCATCTTTACAGTCATTAACTTTTTGTAGTGCTCTAGGTAAGAATACATTGCAAAGGTGGCATCAGGACTTCCTCTCTGCTTAAGCACCTGGGCTTCTGCTGTTCCTGCTTTGCAATTAATCCACCAACAAACATTCTACCTGTGCTAGCATGCTTCTAGATAGGCCTTCTAATTGTCTTCTTGCCTCAGTTGCCATTGAGAGCCTGACTAACTTTGGACCAGGTGACAGACAGTGACAGCCAGTTCCCTTCATGTTGTTCTCCCTGGTTGGTAAATCTGTGAGTTCTCTTTCAATGTGTTGTGATTTTCATAGTTTCTTGACTCCCTCGTTCTGTCTCATCTGGCCTGTTTGGGGGCTTGATACTACAAGATGGTGTTTATAAAGACGGCCTGCATAGACAAACCATGCAGCTAAAGTAATTTTTATCCATCTTATTTTTACTCTTAGGCATTGCGGAATATCAATCCCAGCACAGCAAATTCTCCAAAACATCAGGTAGGCTCTTAACTGATGTTTCAGCTTAATTAGAAAAATGGAAGCATTAAATTAGGCTAGCAGGGTAACTTTTTGCTACGTGAAGGCATTCTAAAAGAGGCAAATGAACAAAAACCCTACTAGCTCTGCTGTACACATTTTTGAACCATTTCTGGCCATGACCCTAACATAGTCTTTAAGAGTGCTTCACTACCACAGCTTTGTATCAATACTTAAAAGCAAATGAGGAATTCATTGCACATTTTTCTGCATTGAAAACAACCTTCTTGTTTAGCATTCTTGAAGATACTGCTGGTTCCAGTCCTGATGTCATCAAGATGTGTATTTAAAGCAAACCTTCCATTATATCTAGTAGTTTGTGACTATAGTAGTTTGTGACTTTTAAGTACTGTTCGTATGAATGTTCTTATCAGTTCATTTAAACAGGTGTGATCTTAAAGACGGGTAGCTGTAATCAGTTGATAAAAAGTCACTTGAAATATTTATGATTTTTAAGCATGCATAGAGTAACAAAATTATGTAAGAGAGTACATTAGGAAAATAATTGCTATGGGGATGTAATATATAATTATTCCAGTTTGACAGGCTCCTGCATAGATCTATTTTATGTGTAGGAAGCAGTACTTCTCAGAAGCCTCCCAAGCTCAGAGAAAAAGAAAACTGGTCAAAATATATAGGATAATAAAGTTTAATGTAGACTTTGTTTAGGCTTTTAAGAAGTAGATATGAATATGGAATGAATCTCTGAAAGTGGATTTATGGATATATTCAGAGAGCTTCTTACTTGCTATTGCTAACATTCTTAATCTGCTGGTTCTTAGGACAATATTTATATTGGCTCATACTGTAAATTGCTTTTCTAAGGAAAAACACTCTACACACTAGGCAAGAGAAACAGAATAAAAGAAAGTGTCCTGTGTTTGGAAGTTGTGAGTGCTGGTGTACTGTTGCATTCTTAAGAGTACTGCGAAATTTATACATTAATGGTTCTCCTGAGAAGATCATCTTCAGAATAGGAACCTCAGACCTTAGAAACAGTACTGACACCATGGAAATACTTTCCTGTTTGGTAATATCAGCGCGGCGATAAAATGGAAGAATTTTAATTGAGATGTAATAATTTGATTCCCTTACAGAGCATTGACCACGTAATGATCTTATCAGTCAATACTAGATCCTATTACGGAGGAGAGAAAAAATCCTTAGGAGTTGTTGGTATACAAGGGAATTAACAGAGAAGCACATTCCTCCACGCCAATTGGAAACACCTAATCTTCTACCATAATTAGGTCAGATGGGACACTTACTGAGCGTCAGAAGACCATTCTCTATTTTCTTGTATGCCTGGAGCCCTGTCATACAACTGTTTGCTTTTCCACAGTAACTCATTTCCATTTCCGACTCAGAAATATGCAGCTGATTGAGAACTTTGGGATCAGTTTCATACTTAGTAAAAGCCGAACTTCTTGAAATTTTGGCTTGAAGTACTAAAAAGCTGCAAAAACTCAAAGGGACCTATTAGTAATTCAGTCAGTGTACATAGAGTAGTCTCTCTACTTTCTTTGTGATGGGAACTGATGAAAGATCTCTGCAAAAATCAGGATGCCTGATTCTTGAGGCCTTATGCTAGGCAAATGTCTGTCTTCATCGGTGATGCCATTACCGAAGTCCCAGTCTGTACATCCTATGAAGTCATATCCAACCTTGCGAATCTGTGAAAAATCTCTGGAAAGAACGAACTTTCTTTGCTCAACTTCATTTGTTTTGACAGATCATTTCTTTCTTTGTGGAAAAAAGAAAAAAGTTTAGACAAATTATCTGCTTTTGTGATGATGAAGTGCTTGGGGGAGGAATGATAACTTCTCTTGCTAAATTTTGGATGCTCAAGGAATACTGAAAATAAAGTTTACATATCTTCAGTGCTCTTAATTCTGGGAAGACTTAAGTCTATTTTGGAGGTGTTCTGTTTGTAAAAAAATGTTATGATACCAACATTCTTGGAACTTGGCTTTAATGAAGTATCTCTTTCATTTGAATTAAAAAACCTAAGAAATGTTTCTTAACTTTCAGTCTGATCTCTGAGCTTTCCTTAATTCCAGAATCAAATAGGCTGGAAGGGATTGGTGAAGGTCCTTCAGTCCAACATCCTGCATCCAAACCAACCTCCTCTTCCTTCTTGACATTTTTGCCTACGTAACCTGGATGCAGTGCCATTGTTGTATTGATATCTTTAGCCAGTTGTTCTTGGGTACTGAACTGTGCCCTTGCCAGTTTTAATCTGTCTGCTATGATACTGTAGTATCCTGTAGTGACAATAACACTCCAGGGTTTATGTGTGGAGGCCTTAACACTTAAATACCTCCGGGAAAGATTAAACAGTTGCTCAGCTTCTTCTTTTGTTGCGCAAGAATTTATCTTGTTTAAATGAGGATGTATTTTACTATGTTTCTAAAAATGGCCAAGTCAAAGGTATTTGAAGCAAAAATTATAACTCACAGATTTACTGTATATGAACAGGAGCTATTGGTACATCCAGGGATGTACACCTGTCCGGTTACTTATGCTCATCTTCATCAGTTACCTGTGAACATCTTAAAGATGCCTGCCTTTCTTAGTTAAAGGTTTGAGTGACTTGCCTATTTTTCCATCCCCACAAGCTCTCCTTCCATTTTCCTGCAGTTGGCATCCCGTTTTCAACACTGTCTCGCCTAAAGTAGATGTCAGTCTACTTTTGTATAAATCATAAAATTGGATAGATGTTAGGTAACAGATTTCTTGCCTTCCAGTTACAGTGGCTGAGATAGAGGCAAATAATGTTGAGGTACTGATGGCATTATTCTTGGATGTTGTGTGCAGACTACTTTCTTGTGCTGAGATTGGAAGGTCACTTGTCTGCCACTAATATTAGGGTACTTGCTAGTAAGGTCAGTATACTACACAGCTGTTTGTGTGATAAGTTCCTCTGTATATGCTTGCTCATTCCATATGTACTGCTTGTTTCTCTCATTAAATGGAGATACCTGTCTGAGAACTAGATACTGCCCAGTTCCTTGCTTCTCCGCTCAGTTGTGCTTTCCAACTGCTTTTCTGTTATCTCTGTACTGCTTTCGTTGTAGTTCTGAATACCTGGAATGTGCTCTCTTCGTTGTCTCCATTCTTTTGTCCTTTATATTTTATGAACTACCTCTCATATTCTCTGTCCTGTTGCCCCAGACTTATTGCTTATCGACTTTTGAGTGACATTCTGGAAATTCCCCTACTCAGCGAAGAATCTGCAATGAATCTGTTCCAGGAAGGTATTCATTTCTTAGGACACTATTACTATTTTTCAGTAAAAGTTTTTTTTTAAGTCACTTTACATATATACCAACACAAAGCAGTGTTGCTGTCTGATGTGGGCCATTTTCTAGAAAGTAAGGAAGGCATCATTAAAAACAAGTATAGTCTTGAATTCTGTGCTCTTGAACTTCCATGATGTTAGAGAAGGTGGAAGTTTTACTGAGGACGTGGTTTGGGGGACGTTTTGTTTTGGGTTTGGGGTTTTTTTATCTTTTCCTTGTAATGTCTTTCAATAACAAGACACGCTGTGTTCAAATCCCAGTGGAAATGGGGGGCAAGTTATTTTGGATTCTTAGTGAATCCCAAACAGTGTTTTTGCTTGAATCTCCCTTATCCCTCTGTTACCTGAAGCTGCCCTTGATTAACAAGGTAAAAATGACTTGTCTTGATTTCATCAATGTGTTCTTGTTGGGGGGCATTTGAGGGTTGGGGTTTGGTTGGGTTTTTTTGAATGGGCAGTTTTGTTGTGGGCTTGGGTTTTGGTTTTATGGAGATAAGGCACTGAAGCCAGCCATTTTGGTCTTTGAACATGGCTTTTTTGACCAGTGAAGACGTGGCCACTGGTTATACAGAAACGTTACTGAAAATTATATTTACAGGAGGCAGGAAGAAAATAATGAGTCTGTTGCAGGAAATTCACAGCTGTTTTATGTCCCATGCTTTTAATTTGCCTTATTGCTTGGTATTTGATAGAGAAAAATAAGTCTTACTTTGAAGAGGTCCATTATGTAAGAAGTTTTGAGAAGGGCTAGCTAAGACACAGCATGGAGTCTTTCCAACGAAGTTTGTTTCCCATTTAGAATTTTTTCTTCCAGTTGAACTTTTTTAAACCAATAGTCACAAATAGTAACTGAATCTTCTTAATTTAGTGGAAGTAAATGTTGTCTCCCCTCTTGTGTTTTACTCACTTGGTAGCTCTTTTTACTAGTATTAAGTTTTTCTTTGTCCCTTGTGGCTGAAATTTCTATTAGATGTTTCTTTTGCACAGTGAACAGAAATGGTTACTGATTTCTTATGCTCTAAAATCAATAACAGAATATCATGGAGAACCGTCACACAGGTAAAGGACCTGAGCAGCATGTATGATACTGTAAGTAACTTGAAGGTTCCAAGTAGGCAAAAAAAAAAAGTTTGTATGGGTTTATCTCCATTTTAATTTAACTGTTGATACATTACTGTTAGCAGGTATATTTTACTTCATTAGGTCGAGAGACATTGTTATTCACTGCACTGCTTTCCAAAGATCTTTGTAATTAATGAACTGACTTCTTCAATCTGTGGCAGTAAGTTCATCGTGTACGAAGAATCTTAGTATGTTGTCTCTATATACGCATCTGTTTCTAGGAAAGCACTTGTATTTTAGGTAGCTAAAGATAAAGTACGGGTAATGTCAAGTACCTGTCAGTCTGCAATGGGTGCACAGAGCTTTGTCAGAATACCATGAGGCTTGCACAGAAGACAGCACACCTATACAGTGCCATGACTTTAGAAATAAATTCAGAAGAAGACTTAACCAGCTGTCTAGAGCCATCCTAAGACAGGGTGAAGACCGCAGCTGGGGATTTGTGTGGTGTTTTTTGAGCAAAATATTTACTTCTTAATAAAGAATCTTCTGACTGAGGTCTGGTAGACATGCTCTGGCAAAAGGAACTGCGGCAGTTTAAGCCATTAAATTCAGATGTCTGCCAGATATTGCTTTAACAATAAGGCAGCAGAACAGGGCATGTCTAATGTATTTTCATAATCTCTTAGTTGAAGTGTTGGTGTGGCTACATTGCAGGATAGATCAAACACCTGATCTGACCATTTTTCAGCTAGATTGGTTGCCTGACTTACACGTATGGCCATACAAATGCTAGTTCCAGCTGAAGCTGGGGGGAGAATATGCAGTCAAAGGTCATCTGTAACTATCAGTAAAAGTCACTTTGGAATTGCCCCTGGATTGTGAGCACAGTGATTAAGAGATCAAGGCACACGTCTTCTTCTGCCCTAAGTAACAAACTAAACTTGTAAACACTATTAAATATAACAGAAAGTTTTGTCAAGCCATCTGGAATTTCAAATTGGAATTGGATGTCCTGTAGAAATTAGGAAGATACTCCTTGACCTAATAAAATAATAAGCCTTTGGTATTTCTGATAAGCAGTACACTAAGGTACTGCTTTAAATACTGCCTAGAAAATGCAAGTATGTATGGACATTAATAGGAAAGTGCTACTGAATGGGAGTCCTGTGTGGCTGGATTTGGGGGATATGTTGGTTGCCATCAAAATACACAAAATGCGGAACTCGGTTTGACTGCAAAAGCAGCATTGCTGTTATTCAGCCAGCTGGGAACTAGGTGCCTTGGCTTCTGAAATAGTATAGCTTCGTATGTCATTGAGAACCGTAGATCTAAGCAAAACTTCATTAGTTCGTGTGGCAGGAGCTGTAAATTTGAGTTTCACACTGTTGCTCTGAGTGGGAAATGCCGAGTCTTACTAGCTGGAAGTTGAACAGTAGGAAAAATGGTTGTATTATATGAGTAACTTGAAAAGTCAGAAGCTCTGATTCGACTTGCAGCACCTAAACTTTATGGAATAGCAAAATCATTTTATTGCTTGCTTATGAATGTAGGTCTTTATGGATAAATAACCTGTCTAAAAGTCTATAGAGTAAATCAGAACTGTGTTCATTCTCTCTGGTTTTTATGCCTCTAATTGCTTCAGGACGCATTTTGTGTCTGTATAAGAGCTGTAGTTCGCTGCGGTGGATTTCATGGAGTTGCTGGTGCTGATCGTAGTTGCAAAACTGAATCACAGAAGTACTGTGAAGCAGTTGGTTAGCAGAAAATACGAGTCATGTTGACCTTGAGTATGAGATGGCTGTGAATAACAGCTTTTGCTGGAAGGAAACAAAACTGGGCAGAGGGAGGCTATCCAGCTCTGCGTGGGCTCCGTGAGTGCTGACTCCTGCTGACTCATACCTGCCTTGCTGGTGCTCCTGGCTGGGCAGGTGCACTGTGGAGCCATGGGCAGATGGATAGCAAGAGGAGCATGAAGCAGAGGCTCTGCAAAGGCAGACAAGAAATCAGACTTTCTTTACAAATGCCTGTTCCATTTTACGCTGCCTTACTTGTGCCTGCAATGCTCTGCATAGCATTGACTTCTTTGCCAGTGTACAATGCAATTAATTATCACTCTTATCAGCCTTCTAAATTAATTTTGTTGGTTTTCATGATTGCGACACTGAAAGATTTATATTTCCCCTTTACTCTTCATGAATTGCACAACTCTTCATTGCTGAATTCATTTGACTTCATCAATCCATGTGTTCTCCCTGTTCCTTTTGTACACGTGCTGAAACTTTGTGGACCTCAAACAAGAGCGTAAATACTTAGTCTGAAGAAGCAACTGGTACTATAAGTCTTGCCTATAAGTGCCATGGTCTTTCCCCCATCACTTCTCTCCCATCCCAGTGAATCCTGTGGATCATTGGATAGTTGAGCAATGTTTAGGGGCAGAAATGTTACCATTCACCCTGTTAAACTAAATAAATCATAGAATAGTTAGGGTTGGAAAGGACCTTAAGATCATAAAAAAGATATATCAATTACAGTAGCGTATCATATGTTCAATGCAGTGAGACTGTGATATATGAGTTGCCCAAGGAAGCGTTTTACCTTTCCTCAAATGCATGATGAAGATAAAAATGCTCTGAGGAGAGTAACTTTATAAAGCTAATTTGGACACGGTATGAATGACCTGGAACTTCACATAAAACTAAATCTGTATGCAGTTATGAAAAAAAAAAAAGGTAAGGTCAGCCAGATAAATTACATGATGCTGACCTTATTTTTAAAATGACTTTGCTAAAGGAGATGACAGATCATTTTGATCTTTATGTAATAACTGAAGTTCAGCTTTCATGTTAACAACAGGAATGCTAAGCTTTTATTTTCCCAGGGGTACTTAAAGTTTTGAGAAATAGGATGAGATCAAGTAATAGAAATCTAAGCCAGGATTTTGTCATGGTTTTATTTTTTCCTCCAGACTTTAAATACTTCTAATAAAGGATGTATTTTAAAGCGTGAACTAAAAGCCTGGAGTTCACATTACTTTTTGGAGCTGGGAGAGGCTTGTACACTCCCATACATACTTTGTTTATGTATAGGAAACAATAAGTTTTGTAAGGATGAAGAAATTGAAAGACCATTCTTAAAGTAACACACGTTTAGCTTCCACTACACGCACCTTTTAGGAAAAATAGTCTTAATACATTTAGTCTTGTAGAAAACTTTGCTTATCTTAGGGTATGATTGAAAATTGTTAGTGTTTCTGAATAGCTCATCTTTTTTGGTAATTCCTTTCTCTTTCAGACTCTCAGATTGACATAAATTTATTACTTGAATGAGTAATGGAATAACATTCTTTCTGTTGGGAAGTGCTGTAGCTCTACCTCCTGAACTTCCTGAAGAAGTAGCAGTAATGCTACTTATTAATAGCTAAAAATAGTTGTAGTTTTGTACTTTTAGAAATGTTGTTGAAACAAGGCTAAAAGTAGTACTAATATTAAAATGACGTATTTCACTTCATTGTACGTGCCAAAGAATAGGCAAAATACAGCTCTCTCTCCTGGTTTAGTGCAGCTCTTTTTAGTGGGGCTTCAGTGAAATGTGTTTTTTATTTATTTTTTTAAGCTGGCTAGTATCTGAGCTGTATTTATTTTTACCATATCACCTGAGTTCATACATTGATGGAACTTCAGTCTCTCTCTTAGGCCTGTAAGGATTTAGAAAAGACAAAGGTAAATTTCCCATTTTTCCAAGTTGCTTATACCTGTGTACTGACTGTTTTCTTTGATTCAGGTGCAGAAGAGAAAATTGTGGGGTTTTTCTTTCCTGCTGCCAGGAACTCCAGAAAAGGGGATTTCTTTTCTCCAGTAAAACAATGGGATTATTACATAAGCAAATGGCAAATGAAAATCATATGGATAAGCCTACAGAAATGATTAAAAGTTTCCTACCATCCCATGATCTGGAAATGAGGAGGAGTATTGTTACTATTTATTAGAACAGTGGCCAAGCAAGTGGTAGTGAGCAGAGGACTGGATTTACTTGGAGCAGGCAATTGGGTGTGACGAACACAAAAGCCAGTGGTATGTTTGTGTACTTTTTACAAAGGTCTAAAACTTCTAGATTTAGAAAACTGGCTAATATAGGACCTGAAACTTGGAATTAAAGGAGTTGTCGAATAATAATACACAGGAGTGGGAGTGAAGCATATGCAGATTAGAAAAGGGAAAACAAAAGCAGGTGGTAGGGAAGCATTCAATATTTGGCACAATCTAGTGGAAAATAAAATTAACTTCAGACTTTTATTTTCTTTTTTAAATCAACTTCAAACAAGAATTGGCGAAGGATTATTTTTATATTTTAAAAGTCTATGGTAGTCCTTAGGGTTGTAACTAAGAATAGATGAAGACTTCTCATTTTACAAGTGAGAAATACTGACTGTTGTCAAGACTGACAAGATTGGTTTTGCTTGATATTAGCTTCCCAGGCACAGCCTGGAAATCACTTACTACTAATAATGGTAACAAGGTAGTGAATAGATTTCTTTGCCAGTCTCTACATTAACAAAGCACAGATTTGGAGAGCCATTAATGATGCTATAATAGAGTTGCTTGAAGGAAATTACTGTATTTTTCACATGTGTAGCTCATGGGTTACCTGTTTAGAAGTGGGGGGGAGGGGAGCACTTGAAATTACATAAAATGCTGCTTATTACCACCAACCTGTAAATTTGTGTATTTTATGTTAAAACTTACTTTGATTTAAGCAGGCTTTATGGATGGATTGATTCAAGTTGATGCACAGTCAGATGTGTAAAAATGCATACGTAGTCTAGGTTTGTAATTTCTGAAGTGCAGCATCTTGGTTTTACTGAGAAACTTTTAGGGATTTGAGGAGCTCTGAGGTGTACATACGGGAGAAATCACTGGTTTGATCAATCAGAAATTTCAAAATGTATGCCTCAAGCAGGAGTGAATGGGAACTTGCAGGGACAGACCCTGAACTTTGCTGAATAAAGCGAGCAAGGTAAAAAGGAAACCAGGGAGTAAATCAGAATGGGGAGGAAAGAAACAGGGAAAAAGTGCTACTCAGCGGAGCTAGGCAGACATAACGTAGGAATCAGAAAGCGTTATCAGTTCTTTTCTGATCTTTAGACTTAGCAAAAGATATTAAAGTAAACTAGAAAAGATTTCTAAAGTTATAAATACCAGTACAGTGAAGTCTGTCTAATACTGGGCTTAACTGGTAGAACTTTCATTATCACTGAACACAGTAAAAATTCTTGCCTTGTCTTCAGAAATGTAATTTCATTCAAATCTTGTAGCTGGAAACAGTAAAAGCATCAACTACCTATAATTTCATGGGTTTGTAGCTGAAAAATGCCTTCAAATGCCTAACATGGTCTTTCTTTCTCCCACTCCTGCTGTTCTAGGAATTGGCTCTCCGTAGCCAGCTTCCAACAATGGAACAAGACGGTGGATCTCAAAACCCTGTGTCATCTCCTGGAATGTCTCAGGAACTAAGAACAATGACTACAAATAGTTCTGATCCCTTTCTTAACAGGTTTGTAGGAGTAGCTACGAGAAGGGGGGGAAAAATGATTTAAAATTCTGTTTGGTACATGTAATAGTTTATTTTGAACATCTGTGTGTGCCAAAAGCCACAGCTGTAAATGAATCTTTCCTTAAATGGCAAGTCTAGTAAAAGTTGAGGATTAAAAGCTGTCTCCTGTGGGAGGAAGTAGTCTGTTCAGACTTGTAGGAAGGTTTTTTATTCAAAGTCATAACATGTTTGCCTCTGCATAATCTGTTGACTAACAGTCATTTCAAATTACTGACTCAGAAGAATTTGTGAATAGGTTGCTATGAGATCAAATGAACTGTGAGGCACATTTAGGACTGCACCTTGAGGTTCATTTTAAGGTTTCTCTATTCTCCCCTCCATTTCAGGTATTTAATTTAGCAGTATTTTTACTCTGTTAATGTTAGGTCTGCAAATTGTGGCATATTTCAGTTTAAATGCTGTATTATTTTGATGTGGGTCTTTCAACTCAAGATTTAGAATTTTACAATATTGACTTATCTTTTCTATATAACTTTCTTCTTAATCCTTCTGAGGTGGAGTGTTTGTTTTGTTGGAAATATGGTTCTAATTACAGCTTGCAAGTGGTTCATACTAGCCATTGCAACTTCGAAGAAACTGCTGCAGGTTGAGATAAGTCGTGTCTGTATTTTTTGCTTAGCATGCTGGAAAGAAAAGATTAAAATAGTAAAAGAGTTAAATCTCTAAGCCACATAAACTTGTAATTAATAGAGTAAGAATCTACAAACATTTCAGAAGTATCAAGTAGTTGCTCTTACATCGGAATAGTTACTTTTGTGGTTCCTATTTGGACTGTATTTTGTCAGCATTCTGAACTGATACCAACTCAGTATCCCCTACCATAAAAGAGGAAAATCATGTGTAAGAATTCATCACTACTTCTCTACATTACCCAGAAATGTTAGCTGAACTTTAGGATACTTATTATATGTGCTTATGAAGTATGACAACATGCTTCTCTTTGATGGTGCATTACTATACTTGTGGAAAGCCCCATAAAATTAATCTTGGTTCTTTCAATGTACTTTTGTGGTTTTTGATGTCAATACAGTTTAAAACCTGCTCAGAAGGTAAGAAATCCACTTCATTTTAGAACTGGACTGATTTTAGAGTAGGACAAGCTTAAATATATGCCATAATTTTAGATACTGAAAACTGTTAAAATATTTATAAACCTTTGCTGCAATTCTAAATCCCTTCTCATATTGTTTTGAATAGCTTAATGTTGCTGATATCCCACACTTAAGTTCTGCATCTGTAAAGATATGCTGTCATTATATGTAACTTTTCCAGGTATTGATATTCATCAGCTTAGTTTCATTTTCTGCCGTTTCCAGGAGATTTGTTTGTCATTTTTCATACTCTGTCCTCACTGTAATTTTCAAAATTAGTAAAGTTCATTGGAGCTGGTGCAAAAAACATACCTTCCATCTTGCCAGTGGAATCTATTGTCATTCATATAGTTCAGAATCAGAGAAATGTTTTTTTCTGTCTTCATAAGGGTATATATGAAGTTCCTGGTGAGACGGTCCTCCTAACTTTGGGTACCAAAGTTAGATATCCAAAGTGTAGATAGTTGAATTATTTTCTACTGCCTAAATAATCAGAACATCCATAAAATTTCTGAACATAATTGCTACATTGAAGCAGTTTGAGTAAATATACAGTAGTGTTTGCACTGCTTCTGCCCGGGCTCCTAGTCTACAGGTCACAGGTCCTTCCAGGAACCTGCTGCAGCACAGGCTGTCAATGGACCGCAGCTTCGTTTACGGCACATCCATCTGCTCTGGTGTGAGTTCCTCTATGGGCTGCAGGGGCACAGCCTGCCTCACCATGGGCTTCAGAGGAATCTCTGCTCCAGTGCCTGGAGCACCTCCTCCCCTCCTTCCCCTTGGTGTCTGCAGGGCTGTTTCTCTCATATTTCTCACTTTTCTCTCCCAGATGCTGCTGCACAATGTTTTCACCCTTTAAATGCATTATTATTATCACTGTCACTGATGGTCTCAGCTTTGGGCAGCAACAGGATCATTTTGGAGACAGCTGGAAGCAGCTATGTGTGACATGGGTTCAGCTCCTGATGTCTTCTCACAGAGGCCACCCCTGCAGCCCACCTGCTATAAAGACTTTGCTATGTAAACTCAATACACTGGCTTACTTCCCTGCCCCATCCCAAGTTTGCCATTGCAGCTTTCTTGATCTTGCTGTTTCCTTTGGCAAGAAGATAGCAATAAGAAAGCGAATGCATGTAAGGCCTCATGCCATCACCGTTTTGTTAACTGTTCTGTCAACAAGATTGTTCTGAACAGGGTTTGTTTACAGGATGGCTCTGTACCAATCTTTGGTTTATCTTAGGGCACTCTCTTGCCATGACATGTATGACTGAGCTGGTAATAATGCAACTGTGGGAAGCAATTGAAGAATCACTAAAGGAGTTCCAGCTATAGGTCCTATTTATAACGGCAGTGACCTAAAAATACACTGCAGTGGTTGATTAAACATGGGGCCATTAGTAGATAGAAATCATTTTTATCTTTATAGAAGCGTGAAAGGGTGTGCCATTATTATTTTTACTTCAGAAATAATTTGGGAATGCGTGTGATACGCTTCCAATGGTTTTAATCTGTGGGTGGGTGTGAAAAGCTTAAATCTGCAGAACACAGGCAGTTTTTTAAAGCTACTTAACTGTGCTCTCATAGAGTTGAATTGAATCTAAATAAGACGATTTTAATTGGAAAAGGCCTGTATGAAACAAAATTCAGGTGTCTCACACAGGCAAAGGCTTAAGGTTTTGATTGGAATAGAGCATTTCTCATGACAGCAGAGCCCTTGGATTGGTTCTAAACCCAAGCATTTATTATAATAGGTACACTACCCTAATTTGCTGCTCCCTTTCTTCTGTTACAGTGGAACCTATCACTCCAGAGATGAGAGCACAGACAGTGGACTTAGCATGAGCAGTTACAGTGTACCCAGAACCCCTGATGACTTCCTGAACAGTGTGGATGAGATGGATACAGGTCTGGTTTTGTGTACATCCTTAATGCATGTTTTACAGATACACTTGCGTCTATTTGCAATGAAAGCAAGCAACTCTGAGGACCTGTGATGCTTTCTGCATTGTTTTACTGCCACCTTCTAGTTCTGTAATAGAAATGTTATGGTTAGATTTGTGAGACATATACTTGTAATTAGCTCTGTTGGGAGGGTGGGTGATTGCTTGTAAATAGTATCACACCTGTTACAAGGAGTTTGGGTGTCCATTTGCTTTTCTAAGTAATCCTGCTTGTTCAGAGCTAAGAGTAGGATCTCAACCAGTGTTACTAATACTGCTGTAAAACAGTTTTTGACTCACTGTCTTCTTCCTTTAAGCATAAAAATTAAGATAAATGACATCAAAGATATGTAAAGACTTGGGTCAGTAGGTGAAAAGGTTGAAACAAAGGGCGTGTACTTTGTGCATCTGTGTGCAGTCAAGTCATCTTTGATTTTTCTAATGGATTTCTGTGAATCACATTGCTGTATAATGCAAGAGATACAGTTGTCCTAATACACTGTGGATTGGGCACTTCCAGTATATTTAATACCTGTCTTGCTTTGTGTTATAACCAGGTGACAGTATCAGCCAAAGTAACATACCATCCCATCAGAACCGTTTCCCAGACTACCTTGAAGCCATTCCAGGGACAAATGTGGACCTTGGGACACTGGAAGGAGATGGGATGAATATAGAAGGAGAGGAACTGATGCCAAGTCTGCAAGAGGCTTTGAGCTCTGACATCCTTAATGACATGGAATCTGTCTTGGCAGCCACCAAGCTAGATAAAGAGAGTTTTCTTACTTGGTTATAGGGGCCTCAGGGAGACTGAATTCTGAATCTGTGAAGGATCTAAGGAGATTAGGACATCTGTATCTGAAGCTCAGAACAAGCCAGTGTGGCATACTTGGGCTTGTGTTCAGAAAAAGTAAATGAACACTCAACAAGATTCTTTTGTTTTGCTCTTCCTTGTCCATCGCTGCTGTTATATATTGCTGACTTTTTTCCACAGTTGACTCTGAAGAACAGACATCTTCTTGATCTTTTTCTATTGCTGTCGCAACTACTGTTCAAGGGGGGTGGGGAGGGACAATGAGCCTATTTGGATGACGAGTGCCATTCCTTTTGTCCTAGTGTGCACTTGCATATCATTTTATCTAAGTACTCAGACTGAGAGTTAATTTCTGCATGTCACTGCCTGTAGTTTGCTCAGCTAGTTGCCTCCTGCTGCCTGTGGCACGTGGTAAAACATGTCATACTAGGGTGACAAGCCAAAAATGATGTATCTGGTCAAAAGAAGTCAATACTGATTTGGAGAAATGAATTAAAGGAGGGCTAAAGACTGTTTGGCATTAAGTGTTTCTACTAGTAGCTCTCTCATTAGTCACAAAGTGCTCTTGTTCATATTTTATGTTATAGTAAATCATGAGTCATTTTACATAGAAACGTATATGAACTTTGATTGTTGCCACATATTCTAGCCTAACTTTTGTTTGTCTGAAATAGTTTGATTATTTTTGTTAGTTGGTTTTACTGTAGCTGTAGGATGGGAAGTAATTCTAGGTGTTCCTTTTTTTTTTAATTAGTGAAATCTAAGTTTTTTTTCTGATTTCACATAGTCTTATTTAAATCTGAATTGTCTGCTTTTTTTTATACTTAAAACATGCCTATTGTAGCCTGGTAAGCTAGTGAGTACATAAACCAGTATGTTTTGCCTGTAACTTTTTTATTGTTTTAAAAGCTAGTTTTGAATGTAATCAGTAGAATTCATGACCAGTGGCTTATTTTTCATGTTTATTTGCAAGATTTTTAATTAGAATCTGATCGCAGCAATATGAAAGTTAGAATCCTAACTGTCTTATGTACAATTCTTGTACATACTGTAAAGTCGCAGAAATGATTTTAAAATGACAGATGCATCTAATCTCTCTTCTGGTTTACAGTTTTGATATCTGAGTTTAGATTTTCAAATCCTTAATGGGGGAAAAAAACCGACGAAACGTTTCTCATGAATTAGCATGGAAAAAGTATGAACTATTAATTCCACTCTTAAGTTGCAATGAAAAGGCTAGAACACCAAAAAACCTCAGGAAAAATTCTAAATGTAATAGATACCAAATTCTGTTTGGTGAAAAATAAGCCCTGGACACTATGTGTAGAAGAATGTAAAGATATGTGTTAGATGGTGACGTGAGCAGGTAATGAAGTGTATATTAGTGGTAGAGCTTAGTATGGGGTAGAGGTGAATATGAATTATCTTTATTTTAACAGGAAAAGATGTATCACTAAGTTGTTTGCAGGAGTTGGCAGTTTCCAAAGAGTATTTTTAAATGAACAAAATGAGCATGAATCAAACTTTCAGTATAAGCTATGAAGTATTGTGGGGTTTTAGGGAGGGTATTTTTCTGATGAAAAACAATGTCACTAGTTAACACCTCTACAACTAAGGGCCTGTTACCATCCCCAATATAAGCCTTTATTTTCAAGGGTGTTTAACATGACTATAAATATACGGTAATCATGCAACTTGGTTTTGAAAAAAATTTCAGCTAGCAGGGACTTCTCCTGGGGAGAGATTTGGGGGGGTTCATTGTTTTGCATTTTTTTAAAGACATTGATTATTTTTGGAGGAATAAATCAGCAAAACAAAACAAACCCCCATATTGTTATTATCATTTGGATTTTTAATGCTTCAGGAGTAGTTCTGGTTTAGGATAATGTAAAGAATGAAAACTGAATCAAGTCTCATTTTAAAAACTGAAGCAGCAGAGACAGATTTTAAATTTGCCGCTCTAAATGCACATTTACTACTTTATGTAAGGATTTTAGTGTTTTAAATACACCAAATTGTTTGTTACTTGTTATGGGATACAGGCAGGTTTTAAAATAATTTTCCAAACACATCCACTATGACAAATACATTCTGCTACACCAATAATTCAGTGATTAATAGGCCACTTAAGTTGTGCAATGACACGGTAGCTCCTGAAGCAGTATATTGTGTCCAAGATAGGAGTTTTAGTAGTATTTTTACAGTTTCATTATGAATTCTTCTCTCTTCTTCCCTTCAGGAAAAAAAGACACTAAGTTGCTGTAACTTGAATGGTCTGACATAAAACCACAACAGCAAGGAAATTCAGAGTTGATTCCATTTCAGTTGTCTTCCACAGTTGTGTCCAGGTACAATAGCACATACAGTGCACGGAGTGCAGACTCCTGACGTGCTGTACCTTGCTACAACAGCAGGGAGTACAGAACAAATTTTCTTTCCTTGCTTTTGTGTGTTTGTCACAGCTTTAATATTTGAATGTTTTCTTCTCATTGTAGAAACACTAAACAGCTTATACTGTATTTGGGTAGCACTGCTTAGGGTAGATACTGACAAACTGGGAATCCTTGAACTACTCTAACATGAGTTATGTTTTGTGATACTTTCTTTAATTGATTTTAATACATTTCCGTTCTCTCATTTGTTAGGAAACATACCATAGAAATGCTGTACTGTTGGCAATCAACACTAATTTGGATATTTTTATTTTTAAATTCTGCAAATGCATTGTTTGATGAAGTGGTTAAAATCGTCTGAAATGCAAGTGTTTGGGGTAGTATTTTGTACTGATGTATATATTGAAACAGAAATCATTGTAATAATTGTAATAGCTTTTAGTTATAAATACACTATATGCAGACAGATGGGGCTGTACAATACTGTTGAACACCTAGGCAGTGCTACTGCTTGGCACCAGGTTGCAATGACAGTGAACTACACGGATCAAATATTGTACCATTCAGTGTTGGCGCTCACCAATGCATACTGAGAAGAGATGGTTTCAACATGATTAACACTGCATAGCTTTCACACAGGTGGTAAATTAGTACTAAAGTGACCTTTTCACTTACAAGCATGTTTTTTATACAAATTAACAGGTGTGCCTGTGTAAAATAATGTGTGTTCTGTATCTTGGAAAAAATACTCTCCACATTTAGAATGTTATATGTTAGAGAACTCTTAAATGCACCCTTGTCAAAAATTATATATATTAGTTACCAATGTTACTTTTAGATATGAGCATGACTGTAAGTTAGGTACTTAGTATGTTCTGTTACATTATTTTTCTTTATGTAATACTTTTTCAGTTGTTTTATTTGGTATAAATATATACTTTGTGCTTAAATGTCTTTGTTTGTTTTTAACATTCAGTAGTATGTAAAGATACTGACTTCAGTGAGATGGATGCATTGAATTGTTGGAATTCCTATTGTAGTACGTCTGTTCTCGTCCCCATTGTCACTGCTTTTTAGTCACACTCCAGACCTGCAGACACTGTGCCCAAGCTCACCTAAGAGACAAGGGAGCCACTGAAGTCAGCAAAGGTTTAACACTAAAGTATACATCTCTGTGTTTGCAATAATGAAGAGACAGTGACTCTGCTGAGCCTCGTACAGCTTGTGTGAAACAATCCTTGCATATGGCACTAGAGTGAGAGCTGAGAACAGAACATCCGTTACCTACTGTAAGAAAGCATCCGCTTTTTGCAGATAATGCTTGCAATGTTCAGGATCTTCCCACGTAGCAGATACATTTTTTGGCTAACTCTTAAGTTTATACAATAATTTCTGGCAGACTATCAATAAAGACACACTATTTTCATTTCCAAGTTTTGACTTATGAATTGTGAAATATGTAATGCCATACCTTGAAAGTGTCTGAAGATTTCAGTGTAAAATAATCTTGACAGTATTCATTAATGTTAATCTTCTGTAAACCAGAAATTCTGAAAGATGTTTTTTAATGTAATGCAGTTCATGATGGCTGAAGTCATACACTGTTTGCATTTTAGCAATTCGAGTTGTTACTATTCAGCACTGAAATGCCTCAACCCTGTGAAATTCAGTGTCACTGTGTCCTTTCATAGGTTAAAGATCCAGGGCTTGATGCTTCTATCACTTTGTGTTTTACTCCTGAGTTCATAGCTAGGTTTAGTCTCACTTGGATCCTTGTACCTGGAATGGTGCAGTGGAAAGCCAGTGCCAGAGCATAACAAGGCTCTGATTTTATTTGCTGATACCGCTCTCTCCCAATTATAAGGCAGTGACATATGGCAGTAGTTGAAGTATGAGTGACTTTCTGAGGCAGCCCTAAATTGAGGCTATTCCAGCAAAGCAGAATATCTGGTTCAGGTGTTCCAGGCTCATTTGGGAGTTCCTTTTGAAATATTCTCAAGGCTTAGTTAGAAATAAAAAAGTACTTGTTTCAGTAAGCCAGAAATATGCTTCCATAGAAGCACTGAGTCTTCCCTGTGCTGATGTGCACATTTATAAGCTAAAAAAATATCTTTCACCTAGGATCATTAACAATTACTTGAGATGGGGCTATGATCTGTCTGGCACCTCCTGTTCTGGAGGCTCATTGTGAGACAAAGTGGGGCCGTCAATTTTATTTAGAATACCAGCACCCATAGTTTATATGTCCCTGTTGAAGAGTAAAGGTGTGCTGCTTGCCGCTTGTCACCGCTTACTGCTAGCAGCAGTTATCCACAGCCACTAAATTGAGATGTCTTCAAAATAGGAAGACATCTGTGCAGCATGAGAACTTTGGGTTGACATGAAATGACAAATTGTCTTTAGACAATAGGGTAGAGCTTTGTACCAGCTACTGTATCCACTACTTAATGTCTCTGAAGCAAAAAGCCAGTATGGTTTTCTCCAGAGAAAACAGATCGAGGAAGCATGTTGAATAAGAAATGTATAAATACCAATACATCTGACAAAGCTGCCTAGGGTATTTGTGGAAAATACGATTTTTATTTCTCCTGACAGAGGTTGTAACTGAATGCTGCACATAAGGTAATTACAGACTGGCAGTATTTTCTCTATATATGAATGAAGTTGGTCACTCGTTATACTATTTTCTGTATGAAACTGGCTTGTATTAGAACATGAGAGGCAAAATAATTTCAGTGGATTTTCCTGTTATCATATTAGTAAGTAATTTAAAAGAAAAGACGGGTGGGAGGAAGACAGGAGCAGCCCCAAAAGGATTTTATTTGTTGTTATGCAACAACAAAATAGAGCTCCATATTAGCAGTATGATGGATCTTCCTGAAATCCCGTTTCTCCTTCTCCCATATATGTTATTTCTGAACTCCTCCAGCAGGTTTTTAATTACTGTGTTTACCACCAGTGAGTTTTGTTTGCCTAATATCTAAAGACTGGGACTGTAGCACAAGGTGCTGTTGGTCCCCAAAGGAGAACAGAGTTTTTCCTCTGTGGCATGCAGCTGTCACCATTTAAAGTCTAATACAATGCAGAAATCAGTCTCAGTCCACACTTGCTGCCCAGCCTCTGTTGCAGGGTGGTTATTGGCAAGCATGATTTTTTTGAATGATTCCTGTTCTGGTTTGAATTCCCAAAGACTGGAAAAGTTTGTCTTTCTGTTTGATTCCTGTAGCCAGCTCTCTGTCATAGCAGGAGGCACTGTCCCTATGGATGGTGCTATGCTCCTAACCAACACCTTAACCTGAGTTAACAGTGGGATTTTTTAGAGATGCCAGTTTTATGCAGTCTTCCGCTCCTAGTTTCATTGTTCGGCCTGCAAATACAATTGTCTCAGCTCTCTTGGCTGACAAGTGACCCTTTTCACACCTCACCAAGCAATATAATCTTTTCATTCCCATCATCCACCATTGAGGAGCATGACCTGGAGGTTCAGCTGTAATTCTGGACTTTTGAAGTCTATAGTTAAAATGAGGTACTGGTCATGCGTGTGTATGACAAAATCCCAGACCCATGCTTAGAAGAAACTGCATGACTTAGGTGGTAACACCTCACAGCAAATGGCAGTAACTGTGAGATGCCTTCTGGTGAGATCCAGCACCTTTCAGCCTGTGGCCTGCAGTGTGTAAGGGGCTGTGGATGGCTCTGTAGTTCAGGAAGCATCTGGCAGAAGGCTTCCTGTGTGTCAGCTGTGCACTTCCTGTACAGGAGAGATTTGGACTGCTGCTAAGAAAAGTTTTGGTGCTTGCAAAAGGTGCCAACAGGGAGACTTTAGTGTTAAAGCTGCCCTGCTGCTGCAACCTGTACGGGCCAGCACCTCTACCCCTGCCCATCCAGGACTCCAACAGCTGCTTTGAAGCCCTGGGGTTTAAATCTGCATACACCACTATGTAAAACTCTGTGACTTCCTTTATTTCTTAACTTTGGTTTTTCAGTTATACATGACTCTCCTTTGGAAGGTCTTTGCTCGTGCAAACAGCCTTTCAGGATGTGGTAATTATATGGTTATAGATTCCTCAGAGTAATTAATCTGAATGTGACAAAAAGCAATAGGAATAGAAATTTCTTTTTGCAGGTTCGTGGCAAGACTGCTAGAAAACCTGTCACCCAAACAGTCCTATCGATACCCAAGTTCCTGCCATCTCTAAACTAGCCATGGCTCAGAAAGTAAGGTGGTTTTACGTGAAAATCTGTGATAGCAGTAAGACTCAGGTTCCTTACAACTATGATCTCTGCTGGTGGAGTTGACTGTTGTGATACATGGATTTTGTCATCGCCTTAAAAATGAAATACTGAAGTGTGGCGAGACCTGCGAGCAGGAAGGAAGCAGACCTGTGCTGTTGTAGAAGGGCAGAGTTTCTTAGCTGCTCTTAGAAACGTCTTCTACCAGAGTGAAGACATCTGGTGGACTTGTTTCCTTGTGGCAACTGGCTTCACATTTGCTTGCATTTTATTTTTGATGCCGCTAACGTCTAACAGATGATGAAGTTCTTGAAGTGAGCACGTTGGTGACAACTGAAGCAAAGGGTAGAGATGGTTTTTGAACTGCAATCAGGTACACAGCTGGGTACGCAGTGCCCTCGAGAGAGGACTCCCACCTTGCAGTGGCACATCTGACCTCCTTTTTCACCTTTAAGTGTGGCATTTTACCAGTTCCCAGGAGGACTATGTGGTGTGGTTTTACTTGTGTCCTGGGAGCACTGAAATGTTACTGTGTGCAAAATACTTTGAGGGTAAGCATTATTTAAGTGCTTTCTATTGATTCATTCTCAAACCATGTGATTTTGTGGGTCTTTTACCAAGTGGCATCTCCACAAAGGAATATGATTTTTGCAATGTAGTACAAGGTATCTGATTCTACTAGCTTAAACCCACAAATGCATTACAGACAGGTAGTATGTCACTGCATATCAAATGATAGCTTTCACTGGTGTGTGAGCACTTGGTAGGAGGAGTGAGCTGATTCAAGCAAGTCCTCCCCCGCTGCTCACCAGTTAACTTGAATTACCTTGTATTTGATGCACATTTACCACTGACAGATTAGTCTGCTATCTCTTCCTTCTCTGAAAACCTTCATGTCCAAGTCCTTAGGTTGTTAGCTGTTTTTCAGATTCAGCTTTCCTTATCCGGTCTTCTTTCTGGGAAGCCAAAGTAATCTTGTAGATTTAAAAGTACGTTGATTAATTATGAGCATGAGGGGGGAAGTCTTGCATTATTATGCACATACATGTGCAGAGTAATGCTGCATGCATTTGTATGTATATGTATATATAGACACTATATGTAAACACCTCATTTCCTGTCTAAAGACAACTCATATTCTCATGAGCATTGTTCTAGGCTCGTAAGGAGAAAAGCCTAATAGGAGTGCCATCCCAGTTATAAGGTCTGCATGGCCATTGCTTATTTTTACATTCTCAGGTTTTTAGGTGTGATATAGGAACATTTCAATCAGAAAACCACAATGAATAAGACAGAATGGGAATGCAGATGTTACTCAGCTGTGCTGCCTCTCAAGAAATCAGGCCGGAATAGTAGTAGCATGCCTCCTGTAAGTTAGTTTGGCTTTTGGGGACTTAAAGGCACCTTGCACACAAAACAAGCTAAGCCCAAGGGGGTGGGGTAAAAGAAGATGGGCTGCCAGTCACTCCCCTCCTGTGGGAGCTTATCTCTTGCTTTTAAGATGAGACAGAAGGAAAGTTGGCTTGAGCAACCTGGTCTAGCCGAAGTTGTTCCTGCCTTGGCAGGGGGGTTGGAACTGGATGAGCTTTAAGATCCCTTCCAACCCAAACCAATCGAAAATGCTGTAAGTTTACCTTCAAATTTAATGCATAATCCATGCTATGCATCTTACCATATGCACATTCTGTAACTGCATAGTCACACATATGCATATACAAAGAGATGTTTGGGGGGGTAAGGAGAGGGAACTGGTATGTTATGGAGCAAAATTTTTGCTTATGGCAGGATTAAACCCCTAATGGATGCATAATACAGCCAAGTGCTATGTTCCAGTGATACATAGCAGATACAATGCTACTTGGTCAAGTTATTCTTTTTATAGAGATTAAGATGATTTTGGATTACTTTCCCTCCCCAAAGATCCCATGGCAGTTGCTGGGGTTTCTTTTGTTTTTGAAGATTTAAGCTTCCTCCATGGGTGGGCCTAGAGTGTTTTAGAATATATTAACATGTGGATTTATTCTGCATTTGAGTATAATTCTTTCTATGCTGTGACTTTTGTTGCTAGGTATTTCTTTGTTAGAACTGTAGCACTGGAACATAAGATGACAAGCTGATGGCCAGGCATCTAAAGCTGATTCTCAGGGTGCTTTTGAAGTCAGAAAGCTGTGACCTTAGGTTTCGAATCAGCCTTTTGGACTGCGTGCTGTGCTTGCATGGAACCTACTCTGCTACTGGAACAGAAGAGATTTTTATATCCCATAATAGGCAAACTGAGTGCTCTGAACGCCGCTAGCACTGACTCCAGTGGCCACTCTCTTAGGCTTTTCTTTTTTTTTCTGTCTAGTTTTCCATTGTGTTGTCTGTAAAAATGTATGCTGTACCCTCCCCAGTTATTCACATACTCAGATCTCAGCAGGGAGGTTCCATTTTGTGCATTTATAAGTATTAATACATTTGCATGTGTTTGTGAATTGTATTTTGAAATACACAAAATGTGGAGGGGCTCAGAGTGTGCTGTAAGACCAGGTCAGACAGTGAAGTGCTTGGAGGAAAAATGGAGGCAAACACTGAAGACCAATACACAAGTATTTACTCAGAAACAGCCAGTTATAGGAACTGAAGATAGGTAGCTCAGTAGATAAAACTGATTTCGTGGCTCAGGAGAACATCACAAAATTGAATTTTTCTATCTGTTTTTTGCTGTTACAGAAATGCATATACTCTCATGAGATGCACAAATGCAAACACAACAGACACAAAGCAATTCTAAGCTGGTTTGTATCCATGAGAAGCTGGAGTGCCAGTCAGCCTTCTGGTGACAGCAGTTGAAGAAAGGAATGGACTGAAGATGGTCCGGAGGAGAGTATTGATGAGGAGATGAGGTTACTGTAGTTGGGACATTTATCTAGAGAAAAGCTAATTAAATGGATAAAGATGATCTTCAAGTAAAAAGCAACTGCTACCATGAATCTGTTAACCACAGAGCACAGGGGAAGTCATCAGTTACACAGCAGTATGGTAAACTTTAGGTTAGGAAAATGTTTTACTCTTCCTGGTGCCTTGTTGGGGTGGCTGAGGAGGCTGTTTTAGCTCTATCTTGGGAGAATTCAAAGAACAAGTCGGACCAGCATCTCTCAGGAATGGGATAGAGCTGACCCAGCCTTGGCGGGCTAAGTGATGAAGCTGATCCCTGAGATCCACTCCCAAGCAGTGTCTCAAAGAACTGGTGCACTGTTAGTGCTCAAGCACTAGGTTAGAAAAGCAGGTCCCCAGAGTTTCAGGTCAGGGGCACTTTACACCTCCGGCTCAACTAGTAACCTGAGGTGCTCCTGTAATTTGTTGTTAGTGAAGGTAAACACCTCAGCAAGGGGCAATCTTGACTCTGTCAGTTCATCTGGCAATTCCTTACAATGGACAATCACACCGATGGTGGAAAGATGGAAAAAAAACCCAACTTATTTGCAATTTACATTTGTCCAGTTTTGGTTTCCAAGCATTGGTTCTTTCTCTGCTTAAGATGTCCTCTTTTCTTCTACTGAAAACATTTACATGCTTTAATTACGCTCAACTGCTTTAACACACTGTACAAAATGTTTCCACTGTGGTAAAGGGTGCTTTAGTGCTATCTGTCTTCTAGCTAAATGTACTGCATGTGTTCAATCCGTCTGTGAATTAACCCAGCCAGCCGAGTTTGAGTGTGGCCAAGATACAATAGATTGAGCACAGCTCCCACTTAGTAGGAGAAAAACCTCCCGCAGAGAAGTAAAATCATCCTGAAAATCATCCAGCCTTTGTGGAAAAGATGTATTTTTGGCTGAAAATCTAAGGGAACTACTGATGAGCTTGAAGCTAAGCCCAGATACCAGTCCTGGCAAAAACAAAAGCATCGAACTGGGTAAAAGGGGAAAAAATGCAGCAGCACAAGTGTGTGGTCTTTTCTAATGAAACAGACTTATGCACGTTCTCCGGTGCAGAGCAGTGTGGTAAAAATGATGGCCTGCAGACTTATACATCATTTGTTTACTGGAATACGTTTCCCTTAAGGGAGTGGCATGTTTCCCACCCTCTTTACCTCAAAACTTTCTCTTTATGGTGTCCTTTTTCTTTTTTCCCTACTAAAAGGTCTTCCTTGCAGTTGACTTTCTGCTGTTTGCAATTCTGCCCTTGAATAAATAAGCTTCATAAAACTTGCAAATAATGTTTCAGGGATATAAATCTGTTTCGGACTCTGGAGCCATTTCAGTAAGCTGAAATGCTCCATGTTTGGCTCAAGGTTATTAAATAATTCACTGAACTTATTGCCAAGTGAGGACTATTTCATACACTGTTTTCCTGGCTAAATCCCAACCTAGCTAATTCATGTGCCCACCTAAATTCCTCCTGCGTGTTTGAATAGAGGAGGTGATAGTCTTCACTTGCCTTGCTGGGATGCTCGTGCCCCATCTGGCTCGTGTAGCCTGGCCTCCGCAGGTGCCTGCTCATGGGTGGGTAGGCGATAACTCCTGTTATGTAAAATACTTCAGGCTCCCTCAGATGAAAGCTGCTAAATGTATGCAAGTCATTTATTATTTCGCTCAGAGCCTGCCAGTTCTGCCGGAGCTGGAGACATGCACGACCTGTTCTGACTTTTCCAAAACAGGTTTTAATATGCACTAAACACGTTTGCCAGTGCTGCTGTGCTGCCTTTTGTTTCCAGATTTACCCTGTTGCACAGCTGATTAGGGAGACAGGAAGCAATGTATCTTGAAGCCTTCAGGAGACAAGCCCTCCCTGGAGATGTACTTCAGTGACCTAAATGTAGAGGGAACAACATGCTGGAGGTGGAGTTTCAAGCCTGGGCACGCCAATTTAGGTGATACCATCGAAGAGATGTCACTTCCTTCAGAAGTTCATTGGCATTTCCCCCACCTCCCCCTTCCTCCCCCAATGATTTTGTTTTAAAATGCAGGCAAGAGAGCGCTGCTGCTTCCCTCTGCCCCACGACGAAGGTTGGGACATTTGGGAGTTTGGGATCAGCAGCGTCAGCACTGGAGTAGGTGAAGCAGCATGTTGGTGAGCTTAAAGCAGAGCTTCAGAGAGGGGAGTGGTTTTTGTTCATCTCCCTTATCATTTTGGCAAATGCCTGAAGAAGTATTGTCTCTCCCCCCTCTATTCTTGGATAGAGGGATGGGAACACTTTGTTCCTTTCAAGTGGTATTTGAGTCTAGTTAGCAGAGAACTCCTTAGGCACAGCAAAAAAAAACTCTCAACCAGTTTTCGCTGAAAGGTGAATTGCTTGGTTCATCCATTCAGTAGGTATGTGGAGTCTCTGCATCATTTACAAGAAAGTCACGTCCCTGCCCATGGCAGGAGAATTGGAACTAGATGGTCTTAAGGTCCTTTCCAACCCTAGCTATTCTGTGATCCCTGTGTGCTTCCATCTTGCACAAAAGACAACACACCATCATTCTGAGGTTAACTGTGTGATGCCCCACACCCATGCCAACAATCTGGATGCCTGATCTGCAACATACGCTGATTCTCTTGATTCCTTCATACGGAAAAGATTCAAAATACAGTCATTTTATACAAGCAAGCTTTTCTGGTTTGCTTTACATGGAAAGGCAAACAGCAATACCAGTAACGTGATATGTCTGACTAGTGAAGTAGACACCGGTGAGTGGATGGGCAGCAGTATTGCACAGGGTCACTGCCAAACCCTGTTCTCTAACAGAGCACAGGCTTCTGGCAAACCTCCTCCCTTCACATGCCTCATCTGTGAAACAGGTAGAGTTAATTAGCCAGTATGATGATAACTTGCTTTATCAAGTAATTTCAAGGTTTCTTTCCCTTTGTAAGCTAACAAGTACGGTTAAGCACTATCCAAATACTTCCTGAAAGTGTAAAAACCTCCCCCAGAAAGGCTTCCTTGGGAGCCAAGGTGCACTTGGCCTGCTCTTCTGTAGAGGTATTTCAAGTGCTTTCTCTTGGAGCCTAGCTTGTCAACGGTGTCACCTTCATAGGCTTGGCAACACTTGCATCCACCATGAAACTCTGGCTTGCCAGACAATCCGGTATCTCTCGTTGGCCCAGAGGGTACCAGGACTTGATGGTGCCTTAGATTCTATGCAGCTTTTTCTATAAAAAAGAGGAACAAAGCACTACTGAGTCAACTCACGGGTGTAGAAATCCTGCAGGTAGTACAGACACTGGCATATTCTCCCTGGGGTGTTCCTCAATCACATTTGCTGTTCAGTATAAACCTGTCAATGCCGTTCTATCCAGTGAGAAGAGGAAAACAGAAATCTGTAGTCAGTCCCAGCAATGAAAAGCGTGGTTGCAAAACCGTCAGTAAGCATGCAGTCATGCCTCATACAATTACTTCAATGAGAGCACAAGTCATTCATCTGTTATTCCCCATTAATTTTACTAATCCTGTAAAACCTCCCTAAAATGTTTTTGCTGAAAGGCAAATTGCTTGATTCATCCATTCAGTGGGTATGTGGAATATCTACATCACTTACATGAAAATCATTATGTTACCTTAGCTGGGATTCTTTAGTGGAGGGTGTGATATCCAGGTGTCAGACATGTATATAAATCCTATTCTCAGGGTGTAGTTCAATCATCAAAATGTGTCTGTAGTTAAAACTTAACACTGAATTAAGTTCAGCTTTCCAGAATGTGGATAAATGCCAACATAGATTGACTATGATTCTATAGAGTCAACTAATTCAGCATCCTTTTGGAGACCCATTGCTATGCTATAAATCAAAAATTAATAATGCAATTGTTGGTTTAGGTCTTATTTTACTTTTCTGTCTGGGAGAAGAAAAACTTATTCTGATGCACAGCTTAGGGGCAGTAGGAGGTACATCCTTTAAAAGGGTTTTCTTCATTAGCTGGCTGGATTTCTCTCCCCCCCCTCCCCCCCATAGTAGTAATTAACTTGCGTCTCTTACTTTCAATTTTCTCCTTGGTT
>JAOEHY010036181.1:64996-78419 GCA_025447955.1 Psilopsiagon aurifrons
ATCCCCCCGCAATGACCCCCCCCCCCCCCCCTCGGTTTTGCATCTGCAATGGTTTCAGGATAACTATAGGCATAACTTGTGAGCACTTAAATTTAGCTAAATATTGGCACCTTAATCATGGAACCATTTAGGTTGGAAAAGACCTTTAAGATCAACTAGACCAGCAGTTAACCTAGCACTGACAAGTCCACCACTAAACCTCGTCCCTCAGTGTCACATACCTCCGGGGACAGTGACTCAACCACTTCCCTGAGCAGCCTGCTCCAGTGCTTGACAACCATTTTGGGGAATAAATTTTGGGGGAAGAAATGTTTCCTAATAGCTAATCTAAACCTTCCTGTGCAACTTGAGGCTGTTTTCTTCTGTCCTATCACTTGTGACCTGGGAGAAGAGACTGACCCTCACCTTGCTACAACCTCCTTTCAGGATGAGCGACAAGGTCTTCTCTGAGCCTTTTTCTCCAGGCTAAACAACCCCAGTTCCCTCAGCCATTCCTCATCAGACTGGTGCTCCAGACCCTTCACCAGTTTCATTGCCCTTCTCTGGACACACTCCAGCACCTCAAAGTCTTTTTTGTAGTGAGGACTCAGAACTGAACACGGGATGAAAGGTGTGGGCTCACCAGTGCCCAGTGCAGGGGGATGATCACAGCGCTGGTCCTGCTGGCTTCGCTATTCCTGATACAAGCCAGGATGCCGTTGGCCTTCTTGGCTGCCTGGGCACAAGCTGGCTCATCTTCAGCCATCAATCAGCACACCCAGGTTCTTTTCCGCCGAGCAGCTTTCCAGTCACATTTCCCCAAGCCTGGAGCGTTGCATGCAGTTGTTGTGACCCAAGTGCAGGATGGAGCACTGAGCACTGTTGAACCTCACACCACTGGCCACAGCCCATCAACCCAGCCTATCCAGATCCCTCTGCAGAGCCTTCCTATCCTCCAGCAGATCAACGCTCCCGCCCAGCTTGGTGTCATCTGCAAACTTACTGAGGGTACCCTTGATCCCCTCATCCAGCTCACTGATTAAGATATTAAACAGAACTGGCCTCAATAATGAGCCCTCGGGAACACCACTTGCAACTGGCCACCAACTGGATTTAACTCCATTCACCACCACTCTTTGGGCTTGTCCATCCAGCCAGTTTTTTACCCAGCGAAGAGGACACCCATCCAGTCTATGAGCAGCCAGTTTCTCCAGGAGAATGCTGTGGGAAATGTTGTCAAAGCCTACGTAGACAACATCCACTGCCTTTCACTCATCCACTAAGCAGGTCACCCTGCTGTAGAAAGAGATCAGTTCAGTCAAGCAGGACCTGCCTCTCATGAACCCATGCTGACTGGGCCTGATCACCTGTTTGTCCTGTACGTTCCACGTCATGGCTGGCATTCATTGCAACGCTGGTGAAGAATCCCTGTGATGTAATCTCTGCTATGTAACACCAGCAATTTAATCACAGTCATACTAATGGACATGTCTGTTACCCAACACGAAAACTTTTTTCTCACTGGGATGAGAACTGTTCCACCACCTGCAGATGTTGAATATTTGCTGTGAAAATAACCTATTACATTTCAATTGTAGTCTAATTTACACAATTTGCTGTTAAAGTAATTTACAGTCTACTAATACATGCAATTACCTGGCTTTTCTATTAGTGAAAATCTCCCTTCCCACTAACGTGGAGCAGAAGGAACATACTGCACTGAAGAGGTGTTTGCCTTTGCACAGCTGTTGAATCCTGCTCTGGAGACATTTGCAGATGTCATTGGAAAAGTGACTGAGATGGAATGATCAGAGCTGCAGGAAATTAATGTATTTCTTTATGTTCTTTTATGATTTAAAACTCTCCTTACATGCTTTTTTTGTTTCTTCATTCACTTTCTTCTGGAGAAGGCACATGTAGTTGGGTGGTTTGGTAGGTGGCACTGCAGATTAGAGGGATGTATTGTGGTAGGATGATGTGGTGCATGTGCGGAGCTGTTGGCTAGGTCTTGTCCTATTTCCTTTCTATGTCTGTTCTCTGTTACCCAACCATTCAACGGTGCTTGTGAGAAACAAGCTCAGAAGGAGAATGGTTAACTGCTTGCTGGTGCCTCCGGGGGAGGATCAGGGCTCGGAGAGGGTCAGGCGGGGCCAGGTTGAGAAGTTGGTTTCCAGATACAGGGAAGGAGCAGGGAGATGGAGAATGCTGCTATGCCAGCCAGGTTTAGCTCTCTAAGCTGCATTTCCATCAAGGTTCAGCTGGGAAAGAAACTATATTGCTACATCTCTGAAACACAACTGCAGTAAGTAAGTGAATCTGAGAGCTTGAGCTAGCCACGTGGCAAGATGGGGAAGAGACACCCAAGTAAAGTACTTTATCCGTGCTTTCTAAAGCCTTTGCCCTCCTACTATGAAAATCATAGCACAGACTTTGGTGTCCTCAATGCCATTGCCACAGCCGGGTGAGCTGGAACAATATCTTCTTTGTATTCAAATGCATACGTGGTCGTAGGTTTCTGTATCCCTTTTCCCATTACTGGGAGGTACCAGGACAGCTGTGGGGGAGTACAAGCTCTCTTTTAATCTGCCTTGTTCCAAGGGAGGCCTGGGAATTGCAAGGTCACAGATGCTGGCTTGTGAAACTGATGACTGAATCAGCAGGAGCAGGTTTGTTTACACAGAAAACTGGTACACAAACAAACAGCTGGGCAATGCAGGATGAGGAGAGACAGAATGCAGACGCTCTGCTCTAGCCAGAACTGAGATCAAATGTACTTTCTAAACATGCTTGGTAATAGATCTCCCAGATGTTGAGAACCAGATGTAAAAGACGATTTATATGCTTACAAACTGAACACTGCAAAGCTGGACTCTAAGGAGCTTCCCATGTGGAATGGAAGCTGGACCCCACGTTAAGAGCCCACCTTCTCTGCATGCAACATTCAGGATGACTCTGATGATCTGAAAAGAATCCAAAATGGCAATGTCTAAAGCAAGAGGAGCCTGATGCTAAGCTGTTTTGTGGAAAGCTACTTGGATTGATCCCGCAAGAAGTTCTAGGGACAAGCACACGTTAAAAATCTGCCTTTCAGAATTTTCATTGTCTTGCTTTACTTAAGGTCCATAGCTCAGAGGCTTCCCTTGACCCCTACTGTCTTTGCAATTCATTTCAGTCCTGAAAGAAAGGCTCAAGCTTATTTCAGAAGATAGAAGGTGGTTGAGTTTGTCACAATAGGGAATACTGTGTGGCATCTAACATGCTTATTCCACATTTCAGCCGATTTTGAATAATTTCTGTGTCCCCATGTGTTCAGGTCTCCAGTCCCATGAGCTGCACAGTGCCCATGAGCAAGTAAGAAGTGTTACCATGCTGGCCCCCCTGACCAGCAGCCTGCTGCACAGCCCATAGGCCCAGGATGTGGAGGACCTGTTGTGAATTCTCGCATTACTCTGAAGGGTCAAACAAGTACAGCCAACAAGTCTGGGTTATAGATAACTTGGAATAGTACCATGGTTGCTATACTTGGCCTATAAAGCAGTCAAGTATTACAGAGTACTGGGGCTGAAGGCATGAGTGCCTCCTCTGGTGCTGGAGGGTGGCAGGTAGGTAGGAGGTGGGTTTTCCTCCACCAAACCAGCCTAAGAAGGAAAACAGTATTCAGGCTCCTTCTTGCTTCCTTCAGCTGTGCTGTTTTGGACTCAGGTGGTCTGATGTCTTATAAGTAGCTGAGAAATCTACTGCCAGATGTGGCTCTGAGTGTTCACTTGACCTTTGGAGGGGTGTGTGTGGGATGAAGGAGAAGTACACAACAAAAGTTAATAATTTGCAGCATTTGAATCTCTTACAGGGACTTTTTTTCTCCATTCAAAGCAGAGAGGACCTGAGACATCAGCTGTCTCTCAGCTGTTTCTATTTTAAACAGGCTGTATGCGATAAGCAAGCAGCAAACATGCTGTTAGAAGTGGAATTTGCAGAAAGGATGTGTGCAGTCTGCCCTGTGCTGGTCCCAGGAGAGCTCTGCTGGCTGCAGCAGTGCAGTCAGGTGTATCCCGAAGGATACTCACCAGTCACCCGAGCGTTAATCTCTCGCAGGATGTACTTCAGGAATATTGCCTCTCCTGGTCTCCCACACCAGCATATAGACCCCTCTTGGAAAGAGGGGCACACAGATCCCCTCTTGGAAAGGAGCCACCTCTGCCTGGTTTCCACCATCTTGGTGAGGGAGGATACTGAGACCCCTTTGCATGGCGCAGGCCTTTGTGATAGTCCTGCACAGAGCTGCTATGCAAGCAAAAGTAACCCATGCTTTCTTTTTCTCCCTGGCTTATCTCAGCTAACCCTAAATGCTTTGGTAAAGAGACAGCGTGTGCATTTGTGGAGCAGCACAAAGGGCTTCTAAGCTGTAGTATAACCCAAAATACAGATCTATAACTGATAAGTCACAGAGACAGAGCTGGGCAAAGCTCAAAGTGAGCCAGCGAAGTAGAGGTAATATAGGGTGGGGAGAGGGATGAGTGCACTTTTACCTCATTCAACAAACTATCTTCTCTGGTGCCAGGGAAAGCAGTGCTTACTTAGCTACAGCCGCTATGGTCTTCATATATCTTTCGCGAGCAACATTAAAAGCCACCCAAGGCCAGCCACCCATGAGAGTCTAAAGCCCCACAGAGAAGTGAAGGTATAAGAAACACTTTGAAACGTTACATTAAAGATTTTATTTCCTGTAATTTGTGGAATGACACAGTCATTTATCTAATGAGACAATGATTTCTAGGGAGACAGAACTGGCAGAAAATACTGAAAGATGTCTGAGCTATTTCTGAGACTACTGAAATTCTGTATTACAAATTGCACACTTTGTTTGGGCTTGTGTTACAGTTATATTTATTATAGAGATCATGTTTGTATTTACAGCTCTGATGTTTTCTAGAGTGACTTCCCAGGCTCCTTGACCACATGCAGTGTAACAACAGAGCTAATGGTTTTAAACTAAAAGAGGGAAGATTTGGGCTGATGAACATGAGAAAGGAGTATTTTACACTGAGGGTGGTACAGGTTGCCCAGAGAGGTGGTGGATGCGCCATCCCTGGAGACATTCAAGACCTGGCTGGATGCAGTTCTGGGCCAACTGATCTAGCTGAAGGTGCTCCTGCTCATCGCAGGGGGTTGGACCAGATGACCTTTCAGGTCCCTTCCAACCCAAGCTATTTTATGATTTGGTGACAAGGTGTATGAAAGCTTTCCGAGATACTTGTCTAAAAGAAGAACGTGGGTGAGGTTGGGGTTTCAGCCCCATGGTGGGAATATCGTCTGCCCAGGACGCCCGTGCCTCAAAATTGAACTTCTTTTCCGTTATTTGTCCACTCGGTGGTGCTAAAACACCAGCAGCCCCTTCTCTGCATTTCCTCACTGGCCTGTGTCGGGCAGAGAATGTCGACGTTCCTCAGGGATGTTCAAGCTACCACTACAAAAAACTACCACTGCAAATCCAATAGCCAGGAAATGTAATGAGCTCTCTGGGTCACTGCTTCATACTCTGGTGCTCTATTTCCAATGGAATAGAGATAAGCAACACAAAAGACTTGTCATACCTAATTACACAGGAAGAGATAAGGAAACCTACAACCTTTTCCTCTAATGTTGATTATAATTTAATTAATTTATGATTCTATCTTGGTTTTAGAGAAAAATTAATGGAGTAATGTCACCACTAAAACTACTTTTGTTTTCAAAAATAGCTGGCAAAAAATTGACACTGCTAGGCGAAGTTTGGGGAAACATTTTTCTCTTAATCAGCTGATACAAGAAAGATAGGTGAAAAAAAAAACCAAACCAAAGTTTAATCTGCAACACACACCTCTTCAAGTTCAACTACTTCTAAACTAGTGTGAGAGATGCGCCCAAGCCTCAGCACACAGGACACAGCCCATCCTATGTGGAGCAGCGAGAAGGATCAGGATTTGAACAGCCAGAAATGTTTCCTAACCCTAATTCTCAGAGTCAGCAACTCACCAAATGGCAAGTGGCTCAGTATGTCTGAAGGGGAGGATTCTCTGAATTTAAAATTGATGAGAAAAACCTACATAGCACAGGATGTGATTACATCTATTGTATTCATTCTTGTAGTATAACTCTTTGGACAACTGCAATAGTTATCTCTGAACTCTGGTTTTATGAAAAAAAACCCAAAACAACCCAACTCCAGGCATCCCCAGCACTCATCAGCACATGGGTGGTAAATATTTGCAGACAATGCTGTACCTTGTTCTCCCTTTTCCTACCAGTTTTTACCTTATTAACTTCCTGTGACCAGAAGCAGTGTTGGGGTTAACAGCCTAACAGTTTATGACTCGCTGACCTCTTAGCCATTTAAGTTCTATGTGAAGAGTCCAAGAAACAGCTCTTGCTCCAGGAGGGTGGTCAAGTGCCAGGGACATGACCACGTTGTCCTCTGCACTGAGTACCATACTGGATGATGTGGGTGACACTAAGTTAGGCAGTGCCCGTGCTCTGCCAGGGCTGGACCTCTTTCAGTTCACAGGCTGCTCAGGAAACACGGATATATCTGAATCCTGGCTTCTCTTGTGCTGTAAGTCAACAAGACCCTGTAACTTCTGCTCTTTCAGGAAGGGAGATGGCTGTCTGTGGCTCCTTTTGGGGCACATACGGGGGAAGCATGGCCTCATGGGCTCTGCAGTAGCTGGATGCAAGAGGTGAAGGGGTGAGGGGTTTGGTGGCAAGAGGAATGCCAAGGAGAAGGCAAAGGAGTGAGTGGCTTGCTGTATTGCTGCCCTCTCTTCACAGCAGTTTTTTGTAGAGGTGTGCGGTCTGCACTGCTTTGATGACTGTCGCTACCCTGAGGAACCCTAGGGCTGGACTTTCGCTGCTGAACACACTTCTGCTGGGAAGGCAGATGCTCACCACAGAAACACTGGCTTTGCAGGAGTCCTTGGCTCCACAGGCTGAGGAGGTCCATCTTCAGCCCATGAACTCTCACATCCCTTCATCCTCAAACACGATTCTCACAAACTTTGAGGGTAATCCTGCAAAATTTCCTGCCTCCCCTGGGAAGCTTGTTCCCCAGAAACCAATCTGAAACCTCTCTGAGGATTTCACTGATGCCTCTTTGGCAATAAAATCCCACTGTCATGCTGCATGACAGATCATACTCTGGAAAACGCAGTCCTTGATGGGAACAGCCAGATCATTTTGATTAGCTTGACTCTTGTCTTGTGAAATCTGGCTCCTCGCCACACTTCTTAAGTGTGTTCAAAGTTCAAAGTTTCTATGTGTCTGAACCCGTCCATAGACTGCTCAGCTTTCCAAAATCCCAATGTGTGAAACATGCTGCAGTGCTTTTCTGCTGTACCATCATCTCCATGACCAGTTTATCACTATGCCCACCAGTTTATCACTGGCCACCTAAACAGCAGTCACCTACTGCGTTTATTTGTTGGACATACAGAATGAGGATGGCAGAACTGCTGCTAACATGTGAGATGTAGCTGCCACAGCTGGTGGGTACCTGGATTTTCATGCTCAGAGGTGGCAGTGGGGACAGCAGTGAGCCACAAGGAGCAGCAGCCCAACCCCAGAGAAGATGCTTTCTGCTGAGAAGAGGCTCTCTAGGACCAGTGCATGTGGCTACCAAGACTGGGCCTTCTGGGCTGGTATTGTATAAGCTCAGTCAGGCCAACTGGACATCTACAGATAGTTTTTAGTGTCCTACTAAGAATATGTTATTGTTATCGCTCATTCTGTGTAATTATTCCAGTAAAACAATGACCCTTTCCTGATTATCTTCTGAAAAAACCACACTCCCAAGCAGTATGTTTAAAAAAAGACAAACAACTAGCTCATAGGTTCTGACCCCTTGATCGGAAAGGGAACATTTCAGTTTCATTTCTCTGCAGTTTTATCAAATCCTGCCTTTAATGAAACAAAAGTGAAAATGGACAGAAACTAAAAGACAGTGGTATTTGGAGATCTGCTGTGTTTACTCATAATTTTCTGCTGTAGAATTTCTTGTACTTTCTCACCTCCTAGAAACAGCAGCAGAGTGCTCCAGTCAGACCACTGGTCCAGTGCATGGGAACAACTGTTGGGTTCCTGCCTTTGATTCAGAAACCACATACTGAAAAGCATGTAGAACTGGAGCAACCATTGACTTATCTATAGTTTTCCCTTCATCTGCCGATTTTAGTTACGTTAGTCTCCTATGATGTCACAGAAACATGAGACAAAAACCAGATTTGTCTTGTATTATCTGTCCGAATAGCCTCAGAAGACGCTCACTAGGGACTTAGCACTCTTACCTCCTTAGCAATTAACATAGAGAAAAAGGCACTTCAGCATGTTGCATTTAATCCATTTTTAAACACCTATTTCAGGATTTAATAAAAAATGCATCCTAAATGCACCTTTTTCCTCTCATTTGACTGTAAAGACTGACCAGATACCTATTCTACAGTGTTTCTGCATTTTACTGGATTATTCTCTCTAGCTAATGGCATCACTGAAACCTTTGTTGTTCTCTTGCCTGACATTTAAATTCTGCACCCTTTTTTTTTGGTGCTTCCTAAGAGTTTTGCCAGTCAGCATCTCTCTTTGTTTTCAGAGCTGCTGTAGCATGCCTGCTTTCTATAGCTTTCTATGGTGTCTGACATAGTGTTATATTACAGAAGACAAACATGCATTGCTTTGCAGAGGCTTGCCTTTTGTTCAACTATTTATTGAACAGAAGAAATTGATTTGCAATGAATTTTATAGCTTAACTTTGTCCGTGAAAAAGCCACAGTCTTTCTTGCTATGGCTGAGTAAATATACTGTAACATGGGAGGCCTGACAGCCTGCAAATGATGTAGCTGACAACTTGTCAGCTGAAAACCACTTGTGTGGAATAACTAAAGGAACAAAACAATGTTTGACAAACAGGTTATCATATAAATGTGCTCATTTCCTGTGTGCAGAAGATTAACATTGGCTAGAAAGAAGTTGACTGGAAGGGGAAAGAGAGATTTGAAAGGGCAGAAACAAAAAGAATAGCCCTCACTGTGCATATGTATTTCAATCTACAAAGCCTTGGCCCACAGATCTACATGTCTGCATGCAGGATTGAGCTGCTTCATACGTACATTCAATGCTTCACTTCAAAACAAATTATTTTGTTAATTACCCCATAGCAGCCAGCAGAAGGGAAATCACTGGGGTAACACTGAATGTACTAAGGTCTGAAGTATGATGCATCTTTTATAGAGATTGCTGCGTATTGAGAAATGTAGCTTCAGAAGTGGTAAACTCATGAGCTGCCCAGGCATGAATACCACTATTGTTTCCAAGTAAGAAAAAGAGATCCACAGAAAACAGAAACTCCTACAGTCCTGGGCTAATGCCAAACTGTTGTATATTCTTTCGGAGAAAGATAACCTGCTTTATTTTGGATATGTTCTCACAGTAGTTTATTTTATGCTTATAATTGAATGGCCAAATGAAGGAGACAGCATTCTGGAGATCTACAGCAAGCTCAGACAAAAACCAGGTTCACAGTTAGATATCCATTCAACACTGCATTAGGAAGAGCCTTGAGTTAACTTTCTCTAGAATAAAACCAAGGAAGCTGTAAGGAAGTGGCAAGAGGCCAGTATCAAACCACAGAGAATTCATATTCAGACCCTTCTCAATGGGCAGGTGGTGCTAGAAGTGATCCTGTGTGCTTAAAGCTTTGAAATATTTGATATTAAGACAGATTTCTTCTGTGCCAGCCCTCAGATAGTAATTTAATCTTCACTATTACCAGAGCCTGAAGAAAGCACAGCATCTTAATTCTCACAACTGGTGGTCTTGTCTATTTCAAATCTGTGTCTTACTCTCCAAGCAGGACAAAATCCGTTTCAGGTCTAGTTATGACATTAATGTTTTCTAAAGTAGTGACTTCCTAAAGCATCAGAGGCTGGGGCTTTGTTTTCCAGACACTGTACAAGCGTATTTTACCACGTTTTTCCTTTTTCTTGAAAACATGCACTCATTGATTTTGGGTGTTGGCAATGCAATGGTTTGTCTCCTTAATCTCACATATTGGAAGGACAGGAGAATCTTAACCTTGTCCTTTCCCTTCACATTCTTTGATCCCAGGGATTTTTAGGACAGTGCTTTTCCAGCTGAAAATGGTCTCTCTCTGATGAAATTACCCAACACAGTAAGAAAAGACTCTTTGCTCTTCCAAGGCTGCTGTATCCTCTGTCTCAGCAACACTGTGGGTTAATGAACTCAGGATCTAGCTGCTGCTCCCCGAGCCACCTGCACTTGTAAGCACATAAAATTTCTGAGCCAAGAATGTTTCTATTTGGATGAAAACTTTTTTTCTCCGAAAAAGGACGTGAGTGGCCTTTTGGATTATCATAATTAGTGACATTGAACTTCAGATAACAGCCCCAAATGGTTGCATTAGAGGTAGAGATGGATTCCATTGCATAAACAGATTATCTGCTACCTGGGATGGCTGGTACTGGCTGGTACTGAGATAGATGGATTTTAAGTCAGTGCAGGCATGGGTTGATGTTAAAGAAAAACCCGAACAAACAACAATGAAACAAACAAAAAATCCAAACAAAAACCAACCAACCAAACAAAAAAGATGTGCCTTTCCTTTTTGTATACACGGTGTTTCTTACGAATATTTTGAGAAAGGAATTGCAGTTGTACTGAAAACCCTGTGTCTTTCCAGTACTTTCAGGAGTAAATAAATGAAAATTAATCTAACGTGCGCTACTGAAAGAAAAGTGCACATTACATAGTGCTTATTAGTGCACATATTAGACTTTATGTTAAGTTTGTAATATTTTCATGAGAGTGTATTTGAAGGAAAAACATAGTGACAACAGGAAGAAGGATGATGAGCCTTTGCTAAGAGGTTAAGCTAGTATTTTCTGGCTAGCAGCCACAAATTGAATATTAACCTCTGATTTTATTTCTGAGGTATCTGGCCTTTTAAATAAAACTCTTCAGCACACCAATGATCCAGTTCCTAGGTAAGGTGTGATGCAGTCACACTGAGCGTGATTCACAAGCCACTTGTATATTTCCGGACCTAGTAGTAATCTTAGTAGTAAACCTCCAGTGTTATCCTCAGGAAATCAGTGCCACATCTGATTCTCTTTCAGTTGAAGGAGTATTGATATACAAGATCCCCCAAGAACATGAATAGCAACACCTAGTTCAACTAAAGCAAATTAAACATTTCAGGAAGGATGTAAAATTTGCAGAGGGATGATGAGGAATAAATGAGGGAAATAAGATCTAGAGAAATATTCTTACCATCACAACAGGAAGAAACCTTTTCAGAAAGAGAACAACTTTGGAAGAACCAGGAATGTGGAGCTCTGAATTTACACAGTTCAATGCAGCTGAATGGCAGCCTTTTAAATTCCTTGATATATAGGTGGTCCTTTCCCCATATAAATGTGGCTTATTTTAGTCCAGTCCTCTCTGTTTTGGCATTTCTCACATTCCTTTCTCCTGCTGAACGCAATGTTTATTGTACCATCAAGAACAAAATTGTCTTCCTGGTAGCAGAGAAAAAACTTCGAAAAAAGTGAGCAGACTCTCAAATCTAAAAAAAGGGAATTGAACTCAGCATTTACCAAGATCTTCCAGCAACTCATTCCAACCCTTTTTAGCATCCAAGTAAGTAACAATGAAAGAGAATTTCTGACTGATCTAAAAGCCTCAGCTTATTCAGTGTAACTTTGATGCATTCTTGAGACTCTTTATGGCTTATGGGAGAATTTAACTGAGCACTGAACTTGAGAAAACCCACAACCGATTCAGGTAAACTTTAACCTTTGTACTCGTGATCCTTTGTGTAGGAGGATGTGGAAAACAAAACTGTCTGAGTGCAAAGGGAATGGAAACTTTCCAGATTGCAAATACACTGACCTTCAGTAAGGGAGCAGCAAGATGTACGCTCCGGGTTTTGCTTTTTTAATCCCTTGAACATTTGAGGTTATTGTAATGAGTCATACGTGCCCTTCATGTCTAGATATGATATTTGAGTCTTATGAGCTTTTTACACTTTTGGGGTTTTTTTTTTGCTATATGCTCAAATGCAAATAAAAAAGTCTATTTTTTTAAAAAACCTACTAGTTACTGCTACTCCAGAAGCAGGTGCCCTGTTGCTGTGTTTAGGCAAAACAAAGTGGGCAGTTTGCATCCACCTAATTTATCAAAACACGGTTTGCTGATTTCATGTTTACAGCATGTCGGAACTACTCTGCTCTTGGGACTTGGCTTAATGTAAATTAAATAGGTAGTGCAACTTTACCTGTAGTTAATATTTTCTGCATCGAGTTGGGTTTTCTGAAGTTTTCCTTAATATCTATTTTTTCCTATTTCTCTCACCATTATCCTCCTCTTAAGACCTGAAGGAGCTGATGAACCGCATCTTCCAAAGAAAATCTGTTCAGGGGTTTTTTGTGGAGTACTAATTGCCATCTTAGATCAACTTAACAGCCGAAAACTACCCCTTTACTGCTGGAAAGGGGCTTGATGCTCACAATGAAGCTAATGCTCCAATGTTCAAAATAAGCAGATTATGTTCCAGAGTTATTTGATACCTCTGGTAAGCTGAAAACTGTGGGCACTAGCCAGCAATAACTGTTTCTATTTTTTAATACAGGTTTTACAGGTGGAGTTAGATTGGTGAGAGAGTGGGTATAGAAGTCTCCTTCCATCTCTCAGTTCACTATCTGAGTTGTGTGGCTTCCTGATGAAGCCTTGACAGGCCTTGGAAAAAGCCTTGTATCTTAACCATAAAAGCAGTTTGGAATTAATTAATTTCTCTATATAAACAGCAAGGTAGGCTACAGATACACTTGAAGTAATACATCTAATCATAGAACCATAGAATAGTTAGGGTTGGAAAGGACCTTAAGACCATCTATTTCCAACCCCCCTGCCATGGGCAGGTACACCTCACACTAAACCATGCCACCCAAGGCTCTATACAACCTGGCTTGAACACCGCCAGTGATGGAGCATTCACAGCTTCCCTGGGCAACCCATTCCAGTGCCTCACCACCCTTACAGTAATGAGTTTCTTCCTCATATACAATCTAAACTTCCCCTACTTAAGTTTGAACCTATTACCCCTTGTCCTATCACTACAGTCCCCAACGAAGAGTCCCTCTCCAGAATCCCTGCAGGACCCCTTCAGATACTGGGAGGCTGCTATGAGGTCTCCACGCAGCCTTCTCTTCTCCAGACTGAACAGCCCCAACTTTCTTATCCTATCTTCATACAGGAGGTGCTCCAGTCCCCTGATCATCCTCGTGGCTCTCCTCTGGACTTCTTCCAACAGTTCCATATCCTTCTTATGGTGAGGACACCAGAACTGCACACAATACTCCAAATGAGGTCTCACAAGAGCAGAGTAGAGGGGCAGGATCAC